>FIZR01006572.1:0-28389 GCA_900060175.1 Ferrisia virgata
AAACCAGGCTATTAGTCTATCAACCCACGTTTTGGGGGGGGGGGTGTCAACGAAATCCGTTTTGAATCCTAGAATACCATTATTACTTTTTTTTGGCCATGTCTATTTTTTTTATCCCCCCCCCATCATTTTCTCAGTTCGATACCGACCAAAATGTATCAAGTTTGGTCATTGTGCTTAGTTTGGTGGCGTATTTGATATTTGTCGAATGGGGATGAGCTTGGGCCAAAATTCAGTTATGCCCAAATTTGGGGGAGGGGGTGCTGAGGGGGGAAAATTGTAAAAATTATTTTTTTTTGAGTCTATTGGTAGATAATCAAAAATTGTATAACATATTCAAAAATCAGCCTTCTGGGTAAACTAGGAGGGGAGATATGAGGTTTTTCTCCCTTTTTTAACCTTGGAAAATGGTTATTTTTCCCTATCTCCTCTTCAAATTGAGCCTAGAAGTTGAAATTCGATATGTGACCTTAATAGTATTCATATATGTGCCTTTTAGAGGTTTCGACTTTTCAACCTCATTGCACCCCCTCACAGGTCCAAAAATGTAGTTTTTTGTTCGGTTTTTCTTATGTTTTGAGTTTATTTCTCGAATAAGTTCCCTCCAAATTGAGCTAGGGAGCTAAAATTTAGTATTTTTTTCCAGGTCAACACTGTTTCGAAATTTTGTTATAAATAATGACCAATTAAAAAAATTTTTTACTCCTAAGGAGGGGGGGAGTCGTGGGGAGAAAACAGTTTATTGTGAAACCTAAAAAAAAAAAAAAAAAAGGAGAGGTAAGCATCCAGAGAAATGTGAAAGAAATTAGGTCGTAGGTCATGAAAATGTCATGAAATTCACTTTGAAGCAACCAGTGGGCTAGAAAGGCTCGTAGACGCCCTGAGTAATTATCTAAAATACCAGAAATGCTCGTAAATGGTCTTTCAGGCCACTTTTTGTTAATAGTACTCGCCTTTTCCGCATCTTTCGTTGGTCGATAGTCTGCAATAGAATGGTTTTCTTTGACAAAATGACCAGATCCGGGAGCTTTTAAACAAAAAATTTCGACTTTAAAAAACTACGTTTATTCCCTTCAAAATAGACCTAAGCTGGAGCAGTTAAAATTTATTCTAGAAGATCCCAAGCAAAATTATGTATTATATTCAGAAATTAATCAAATCAAAGAATTTCATCATTTTTTGATTTCTTTTACCGTTCAATTAGCAATATTCCTGACCATTTAGACCACTCAAAGCGGTTTCTTATTCATATTTTCTATTTTTCAATCATTATTTAGAGGTGCAATTGTTCAGATATTAATTTTATCTTTTTGATGTTTTTTTGCTATCGAGTGTTTATTCACTTACCGTTCAAAGAACGTAAATTCAAAGTAAATTCGCCTCCACACTTTATCTCATATATAAATTGTTCATTAAACACGACTAATTCAACATAGCAATACTTTATACGTGAAAACTATTAATCCAAAAACCTTCTCACTGTTCATGCATTTTGGTTATTGTAATCAAAATCTCGTCATTCGAAAATACATCCATTTTTTACAATGACGAGCACCATCTCCGTAGAACTGTATCAACATCCTTACTATCTTCATGCTTACCTCAGTAGCGAAACCAGATGTTGTACAAAAGATAAAAACTCGCCAAGAATTTAGCCCAAACAAATAACACTATTGGCGATGATGACAAGCACGAGAAAGGAAGGTGTATCAAAAACGCCATCAACAATCGCACCTCCACCTCTGCCATCATCTTCGCAAAGTACTACTCCGAAATACAGAAGTGTACCTCTGGTACCTACTACCTACCTATACCTAGTAAAATCGTAAAACTTTGTCTTCGCTCGAATCTGCTTTATGAAAAGAAGAGCGAACGTCTCCGAGTCACTCTCTCTTTCTATTCATCTTATATATTATTATATAAAAGGCGAAATGAAAAATAAACCAAAAACTTTGTTATACCTAAGAAAACAATATACCAACATTTTTACGTTATCATTCGTTCGAAGCACGCTAAAAGTTAGTTTTACAACGATTTTACGACACAGATAACGCCCCGCTTGGCGTTTTTTTTTTTTTTTTTTTTTCAAAAGCGCAAAGCGCACCGAAAAAAGCGATAGTAACAAAAAACAAACAAAACGCAAGAAGAAAAAAACAAAAATTCATAAACGGTATTCCGATAAAATGCGATATAGCAGGTATATATTGTACTCATTCTATAGAGAGTTTCTTAGCTCACTGTGCACTGTAGTTACGCAGCTAGGTAAAGGAAGTAGGTAGAGGTACTCAGTTTTATATATATATATATATATATATATATATACATAAGAATAAGAAAATACAACCTTAAGAGATCCGCGAGTAATATAGTTCATATATCTGCACCTCGCCTCGTATTTCTATTATTTTTTACGATAAATAAAATAGTAAAAATTCGCGTAGGTATATCTCGTCTATACTCTTATTTCTCGCCCTCGTATCGAGCGACATGTTATAAAATTTACTCCAAGTTGATGACGAAAAAACATGAAGAATTTACCGTATATTTCTGATGCGTCGAAAGTCAAGCTCACTTCTCCTTTTTAGTCTGATTTTCTACGTAATATCGTCGATGAAAACCAGGCTATTACAGTATATCGACCAGCAGTGGTTGAGGAGGGGGGATACCAACATAATCTGTTTTGGGGTCTTAAAAGACCATTACGACGACTTTTGACCATGTCAGATATTTATTTATTCATTTATTTATTTCCCCAGAACATTAAAATCATTTACTCGGCTCGATGTTGACCAAAGTTGCTCCAATTCGGTCAATCGGCTCAATCTGGCGAGGGATAAGATATATATGAATGGGGATGACCTTGGGTCAAAATTAAGTTTTGGCCCATTTTGAGGGGTGGAGGTGCCGAGGGGCCAAAAACACAAAAATTATTCTTTTTTGAGTCAATCGATAGAGGATCCAGAGTTGTAAAACATATCCAAAAATCAACCGCGTAGGTCAATTAGGAGGAGAGATATGAGGGTTTTTCCTGTTTTTGATGTTGAAAATGGCATGTTCCTCCCGTATCTCTCCACCAAAAATGAGCCAGGAAGGTAAAATTTGGTATGTACATTCAGCAGAGGTCCTATATGTGCCTTTTTGGGGTTCTGACCTTTCAGCTCCATTGCACTGCCTCACAGCCCCAAAAGTGTGGTTTTTTGGTCTGGTTCTCTCATTTTTTGAGTTTTTCGAGTTTATTCCTCGCATAACTCCTCTCCAAATTGTGTTAGGAAGCTGAAATTTGGTATGTAAATTCATTGGGGACCGTGGTTATGCCTGTCGAGAGTCTTGACTTTTCAGCCCCATTTCACCCATTCACAGCCCCAAATATGTAGTTTTTTGGTCAGTTTTTCTTATTTTTTGAATTTGTTCCTTACGTAACCTCCGCTCCTCCAAATTGAGATAAGAACTTGAAATTAAGTATGTATATTTAGTAGGGGCCTTAGATGTGCCTTTTTGGGGGTCTTGACTTTTCAGTCTTATTTCACCCCTTCACAGCCCCAAAAAGTGGTTGTTTGGTCAGGTTTTCTTATTTTTTGAGTTTTTTGAGTTTGTTCTCGCATAACTCCTCACCAAACTGTGTTTGGAAGCTGAAATTTGGTATGTACATTCATTTGGGACCGTGGTTATGCCTGTCGAGAACCTCGACTTTTTAGCCCCATTTCGCCCTTTCACAGCCCCAAAAATGTGGGTTTTTGGTCAGGTTTTCTCATTTTTTTGAGTTTTTTGAGTTTGTTCCTCACATAACTCCTCTCCAAACTGTGTTAGGAAGCTGAAATTTGGTGTGTATGTTCAGTGGGGACCGTAGTTGCGCCTGTTGAGGGTCCTGACCTTTCAGCCCCATTGCACCTCCTCATAGTCCTGAATTTGTGGTTTGTTGATGATTTTTTCTAATTTCCAATGTTTGTTCCTCACATAGCTCCCCTCCAAATTGAGATAAGAAGTTGAAATTAAGTATGTACGGTCAGTAAGTGCTCTACAAGTGCCTTTTTGGGGTCACGCCTTTTCAGCCCTATTTCACCCCTTCACAGTCCTAAATATGTGGTTTTTTGGTCAGTTTTCCTTATTTTTTGAGTTTATTCCTCACATTACCCATTACCCCCCCCCTCCAAATTGAGCCAGGAATTTTGAAATTAGGTATGTATGTTTAGTAGGGGCCATACTTGTGCCTTTTTAGGGGTCTTGACTTTTCAGTCCCATTTTACCCCTTCGCCACCACAAAAATATTTTTTGCTCGTTTTTTCTTCTTTTTTGAGTTTGTTCATCACATAACCCTTCCTCCCCTCCAAATTGAGCTTGGAACTTGAAATTAGGTATGTATATTTAGTAGGGGGCCTAAATGTACCTTTTTGTGAGTCTTGCTTGACTTTTCAGTCCCATTTCATCCCTTCACAGCCCCAAACATGCTGTTTTTTGCTCGTTTTTTCTCATTTTTAGTTTGTTCCTCGCATAACTCCCCTTCAAATTGATTTAGGAACTTGAAATTAGGTATGTATATTTAGTAAAGATCCTGGTTGTGAATTTTTGGGTTTTTTGACTTTTTAGCCCCATTGCACCCTCTCACAGTCCTTAATTTATAGTTTTTGGTCGTTTTTTCTAATTTCTAACGTTTTTTTCCTCGCATATCCCCTCCAAATTGTGCTAGGAAGTTGAAATTAGGTATGTACAGTCAGTAAGGACTGTAGATGTGCCTTTTGGGAGTTTTTGACTTTTTAGCCGCATTGAACCTTTCCTATCCGCAATGCTTTTTTTTTTCAATCCTCATGATAACAATATGTCTCGAAAATCAGCCTAAAAAAGCCTGGCAAAGTGGTGCTTTTATTTTCTATTCAACTCTTCTTCGAAATGTATCGACAAAAAAAAAAAATACAAAAGTGAGTTTTACAATGAAAACAATTTATTGCAACGTTCGAAAATTTTCTTTGCTTTTGTTTTTTTTTTTTATTATTTTTCACCCGACGATGTATCGACGAAGCTCAATTTTTTATACCATTTCATCGTTTGCAAGTTAGTGGATATTCGATGGATTGGACTAGTTGTTGCTATGTTTTTTTTTTTGTCACGATGTGAGATCGAAATTCATTTTTTTTTGTACCGAAATTATTGCATACGTAGATAGGCCTTACTTTTTTTCAACTCTGATATGCTTACTGCGAGTAATAATTTAGTCTCGTTACGAATTTCAATTTTGTTCTTTCGTCGAATAAATGTATTCGAGGTAAGTAATTTTTTTTCATGGGAAAGAAATGCTGACCTCGAGATCTTTTTTCTATTATTTTGCGAATGGATTTAATATACGTAGAACGATTCTGTGAGTATTTCGGTATTTTCTCGAGTATATACGACGTAGGTAGTAGGTACGTTGCTTGTAATTTTGCTGCACGATCGTTTCTTTTTCGTGAGTGAAAAATGGATGTTTTTGAAAAAAGTGAAATCGCCTTGTAACGTAATACAAATGATTTTTCTGAAAATAAACCATCGCTGACCCACTTGTCATTAATATCGTTTGCAATATTTAGGCGTACAGAATTTGCTCTCGTGTTTAATTTATTATTTTTCTCGTCATGAAATTCGTATTCGTAATAAAATTTTTTATGACGTAATAAATGTTTTTTGCCCATTTTTTTTAATAACTTTTTTATAAAATAAAGCCTCATCTTTTAATGAATTTTTGATTTCTTTAATACGAAGAAACTTCTCGTTTCCGTTACATATTTTTTGTTTTACGTTTCTGATGATTCCCCTACAGAATTGCTCGTTCATTTGGATTTTCTTAAAAGGCTAATTAATTTTTTCACGACTGCGACTGTTCTTTCTTTGAATTATTTCTACGATTTCCCCTGCCTTCGTAAGTTCCTATAGGTACTATAGGTTTTGCGATAAATATTTTAGGCTGGTTTTTTTTTTTTTGTAGGAAATTCAGCTCGTTACGGGTTGTTGACCTATGAATTGGGTAGAAAAGAATTAATACAAGGACTAGTATGAAATTCGTCTCGTAGTTTAAAAAATCTGTATTCGACAATTTTCAAACATGGTCGATACGTATTATTTGGCTTGATTTTTTTTTTTTTGTTATATCAAAAGTATTTTTATTCTCCTCCTCCTCCTACTCCTCTCAGACAAAAATCATAAATCATTTATTCGGATTAATATTGACTAAATTTGTTTAGTAGTCTATTTATGACTTGTGATAAAAATTAAGTCATGTTTTAAATTAGAAGGGAGAGAGGAGCTGAAAAGCAAAAATGTCATATCCAAAGATCACCTTCTTAGAGTAATTAAAAGAGGAATTGAAAGGGTTTTCTCCTTTTTGGTTGCGAATGTGTTCGTTTCCTCTCTTAGCCCCCTCCAAATGAAGCTAGAAGACTGATTACTTGGCCTGTCGATTTGAAAGAGGTGCTGGATGTGCCTTTTGGATGTTTCCTTTTTTCAGCTCTTTTGTACTCCTTTACTGCTTGGAAAAAGTGGTCTTTTGGATAGTTTTTGTAGTTTCTAGAGTTCGTTTTTGGCATAAATTTCCCTCCTCCTCCCTTCCCCTCATCTGTGTTGGGCGCCAAAATTTGACATGTAGATTTAGTAAAAATCCTAGTTTCGACTTTTTTAGCTTCATTGCATTTCATCTTAGTCCTTAAACAATGGAAACCGATTAATACAGAATTAAAAGTTGTACAATATATTCAAAAAGCAGCTTTCTACGTCAGTTAGGAGGGCAGAGATGAGGATTTTCCCCTTTTATGAGCTTGAGAAAGGGCTGTTCCTGCTCTACTTCCCCTCCTACAAATTGAGCTTGGAGGTTGAAATTTGGTATGCAGTAGGGGGGCCATTAATGTGCCTTTTGGGAGTTTTAACTTTTCAACCTTATTACCCCCCCCCCCCGCCTCCAAGCCTCGGGTTAAAATTCAGTTACCCCTAATTTTGGGGGTGGAATATTGAGAGGCTTAAATTGCAAAAAATTGTTTCTTTTCAAACCAATTGATGGAGAATCACAAGTTGCTAAGCATATCTCAAAATTAACCTTCTACATCAATTAGGAGGCGAAAATGAGGGGTTTCCTCCTTATTAACCTTGAAAAGACCTAGTTTTTTGTCCATTTTTTTTTTTTTATTTTTCAAGTTTGCAGCAAGCAAAATTCCTCTGCAAATTGAACTAGTTGGTTGAAATTTGATATATAGAGTTAGTAGGGGTCTTAAATGATCTACTTGTACCCTCTCCTCTGTTCAAGAAAGAACATCACAGAGTGCTTCTAGTTTTTACTGACATTGATATGTTTTAGGGCTGGGGAATCATTTTCTGAAAACGTGACGTTACGTTTTTGATTGAAAACTCGAAAAATTGAATAATAAAAAAATTAAGAAAAAGAAGAAGTTGGTAAATTAAAAAATAGAACAAATTTAAGAAATTAAAAAAATAAAAAAATAAATAAAAAATAGACATTTTGAACAATAAAAAAATAAAAATGATAAAATCTAAATTGAAAAATAGAAAAATTAAGAAAAATAAAAAATGAAAATATTGAAAATAAAAATGTAAAAATTCAAATTGAAAAATTAAAAACTGAAAAAAAATTTATGAATTAAAAAATATAAATGAAAAAATTGAAAAATCAAAGATAAAAAAAAACATAAAAAATTGAAAAATTTGAAAATAAAAAAATTAAAAAAATTGAAAATGGAAAAAATTGTTAATTTAAAAAATGAAAAATAGAATACTTGGAAAATTTATAAAATTCAAAATAAAAGACTTGGGAAATTTTAAAAATAAAAAATGAAGAAATGTTCAACTAAAAAATTGGAGAATAAAAATGTGAAAATTTAAATAAAAAATTTAGGAATTGAAAAATTTTAAGAACAAATAAAAAAAATTATAAATAGAAGTTGGAAAATTTAAAAAAATTAAGAAATTAAAAAAATTGAAAAATGAAAAAAATGAAAAATAAAAAACTTGAAAAATAAGAAAAATGAAAAATAAAAAATAAAAAAATGGAAAATTTAAAAAATGAAAAATAAAAAAAGCTAATGAAAAAATTAAAAAATAAAAATATGAAAATCCATTAGAAATTGATAAAAATTTTAAAAATAAAAAATTTGAATAAAGAAATAAAAAAATTAAAGAATTAAAAAAGCATAAAACATTGAAAAATATGAAAAAATTAAAAATTAAAATTAATTATCAAATTGAACTGAAGAGGAAACATTTTTGATTTGAAACTTTTAATCAAGAACTTGCGATGAAAGATGATTATGATCGATTTTTGCACTTCATGTGTAAAATGTTGAAAAATTTTTTATGTCGCTCTCAATGTTCTAAACTAGATTCTCTTGTTTCGTTTGGGCAACGCTTGTTTCAAAAAAAAAAAAAAAAGAAAGAAAAATTTATTTTAAAAATATTTTTCTGAAAATCATGAAGAATAGATTTTCAAATTCTTTGTAATGTTAGCAAACTTGATGAATACCTACCAGATCAGACTTCACATAAAGACAAGGTAAACCGCACGTTTCTTTTTTAATTAACTCCTAGCCATGGTGCATTGAGCTACGAATTCCTTTCTTGATAACTGTACATTTTTTTGAAAACTTGTTGTAATTCAAATTCCAACCATTTGTTAATTTTCTCTTTCATCTTTAATTTTTAAACAACTTTTCACACAGTGAGATGTTTTCCATTTTTTTTTTTTCAAAAACTTTTCACCATTCTTTAATTTTTTCCATCGATTTTTTATCCTTTTTGTATATATATATTTTTTTTTTCATATTTTCTTTATAATCTTAGTATGTACCACTCCTCACCCCTACCTGCATCTTAATCAAGTTATAGACGGTTTCGAAACTAAATCGGCCATCTTTTAAAGGTAGAAAAATTCGATAACACGTAGCTTGTTCGATGCTCAACAACAACTCGACTCTATAAACGGGCCCAAGAAGACGAGCAACACAACAACGCGAAAAGTCTTCGGCGGGGTGTAAAAATTAAAATACGCTTTTTTTCACAGGGTTGTTATTCTTTTTACGTTGAAAAACTGCATCATTAAATGACACGCCGATCCGTTGACAATGGCGATGTGGCTGCGTAAACTTGATATAGAATGGAGACGAAGAAAAGACGCGAACGACGAATGACAAACTGGCAAAGCAAAAAAAAAAAAAAAAAAAAAAAAAAAAAAAAAAAAAACAAAAAAAACAAAAAAAGAACACAGATGGAGAGTATACCTACCTACCTACCTACGCCACGCGATATAAGAGGATGATGAGGAAGAGAAACGACGAAATACGTACGATTTTCCTCCATTTTGTGTACACTCGAGGGATGATGATATTGAAATGTAGTAACAAGTTGGAAAAGAACTTCCGTAAATGATTTCCTTCGTTTTTTTTTTCACTTTGCTATTTTTTTTTTCTACGAGAGGGTTTTTTTTCTCTTGTCGTTTTTTTCCCCTACTCGTTCGTATTGCTCGTACTTGGGTGTGTTTTTTTCTCTCCTTTCCTCTCTCTCTCTCTCTCTCTCTCACTCGTCGCTCGGTCTCACTCGGTACGTATACGTTTCGTTAACGTTGGTGAAGTTAGCGCGAGCGGATGTTATCGTAAACATTATAATGCTATTTCGATTTTATAAGTTAACGAAATCTTTCGCGGAATTTGTTCCCAAGAGGATGCAAATTACTTGTGACATTTAAAAGTATTTATTTATACGATTTTATCAACGACAAATTTGACAAACGGGCTGGGATTTGGGTTGATTTTAGTTTTACATATTTTACGCGCCGAAGAAGTAAACCCCTCGCCTTGTCTCCCCTGCCCTAACTGTCGTCTCGTACGTCCGTCTTCTAAGCTTCTTCTTTCTCCCCTCTGCCAAATCTACGTGTACGACAGTAGGTACTTCTGCTTTGGCAAATTAATCGAAATCGACGATCCACAAGCGAGCTAGACAGAGAAACAGAGCACGAGATGGTAGTAACGTAGCGGTGAGAGATGAATTTTACGACGTATCTAAATTTCACGCCAACCACACGTAAACTTATCCCTATAACTATATTTTTATTATAGCCACGTATTTATCTACATATATATATATACTGAAAGGTTTTGAATTGAAAATGATGATATTAAAGATTTCGTTGTTCTTCTTTTGTTTCTTCTTTTTTATAGATATTTTCAAGATACGGAAACGTGCTTAAGATAGTTACATTTACCAAAAACAGTAAGTATGGAGTATCTGTAAGTAAAGAAATACTATACACGTACTACTTCGTATATACATAAGTGGAAGAGTTGGGCGATGACGAATAGTATCAAATACCTCAAAAAACGTCGTCGTCGTCGTCGTCGTCGTCGTCATCGTCATCATCATCATCGTATAATTAATAAGTAAAGCTTTTAATGAGATGCACCATTATGTATATAAAGAAGAAAAGTTTAATAAACCAAATAACAACCCGACGGAGCAGCATGCCCATGCCCAGCGATGACAACGACGACGACAACTACAACTACAACTACACCCCCGACCAATGTCGAATCAAAAAGGTTCCTTGTGGCGTGCTCCGGTTACCTACTCTTCCAACATAAAGTAATTGTATATGGCGCGAACTAGCGCAAAGATGGTGAAGCTTTTGAGAAAGATAAAAGGGTGAATAAACGTTTATTGTTTTGTCACGCGGAGCCGTGTACCGCACGAAGAGCATTTTCGTGTCGAAAGGCATTTCGTTGTTTACTGTGTCGATTTTAGATTACTTACATATCGAAGGCATTTGCCTACCAGCTGCAAACTATACTAACTTACTTATTGCTGCTGCTGCTGGCAGGCGCCACGTCGAAAGATAACTCGACTGGAAGAATTCTTTTTTAAGTGGATGATGTTTTAAAGATAATAAAATACGTATTTCTTTCTAAAAAATACCTTATGTGGCAGAATGTAGGACCAGAGTTTGATGGGAATATTAATTTTCGCGAATACAATAGACTAATTCATGTTGTGTTTTGCGCTCAATTTTGCAGATACTTTTCAAGTTCTTATTCAGTATCCAGATGTTGTTTCGGCTCAATCGGCTAAACTGGTGAGTAAATTCATAATCGGATGAAAAATTTATTTTTCAATTACAGATGATTTTTTTTATTACTGTTATGAAGATAGAATTAGAAGAGTAAAGACTCCAACAGTTGCAAAAATCGAGGAGGTTGTGAAGTACTTAAATGAAAAACACCCAAACTTTTGTATTAAAATAATGCTAAAGCAAAAATTTTTCAAAATAACGAATTGATATTTTTTCAGCCCGCATTGTCGTAATATTAGAATAATAAACAAGTAATGGTATTCCCCCCCACCGCTGTGGACCCATTTTTTTAGGCCCCTATTAAAGGATATTACCATATTCAAAATTTTTACAACACATCATTAGGCTGTAAAAAAAATTCCCCAACCCACTCCCCTTGCACAAAATATTGTAAAAACGTCTTTTTTGGCGAAAAAATTCTGATTTTAAGGCTTAGAGGGATGATAGTGGCTCTATCGATATGAATTTTTCCAACATTTTTCACTACTTTAGGGATCTGGGAGGCGGGGGGGGAGTGGTGAACTGACGAAAGAAAACTCTGAAATGCTGTAGCTGTGAACCCTAAGGAGGTATATGACATTTTTTTTCACCAAAGTAAGCGTTTCGACGAGTATGATTTTTAAAAATGTTTAGAAATTTTTTTAGCCTGATTTTCTATGCCATATTGTCGATGAAAACCAGGCTATTACAGTTTATCGACCAACGGTGCTTGGGGAGAGGGGAATACCAACAAAATCCGTTTTGTGGTCCTGGAAGGTCATTAAGACAATTTTTGCCAATGTCAGATTTTTATTTTATTATTTTTTTCCGCCGAACGTTAAAACCATTTACATTGCTCGATGCTGACCAAAGCTGCTCCAATTTGGTCAATCGGCTCAGTTTGGCGGCGGATTAGGTATATATGAGTGAGGATGAACTTGGGTAAAAATTCAATTTTGTCTCATTTTGGGGGAGGCGGTGCCGATAGGCCAAAAACACAAAAATTGTTTCTGTTTGAGAGCCAATCGATGGAGAATTCAAAGTTGTGTAACATATCCAAAAATCAACTTCCTAGGTCAATTAGGAGGGAAGATATGAGGGCTTTTCCTCTTTTCGACGTTGAAAAAGGGCTGTTCCTCCTCCCCTATCACGCCACCAAAATGAGCTAGGAAGTTGAAATTTAGTATGTACATTTGGTAGGGGTGCTAGATCTGCCTTCCGACGGTCCTGACTTTTCAGCTCCGTTACCCCCCCCCCTCCCCAAGCCATAGAAACGAGGTGATTTGTTGGTCAGGTTTTTTTATTTATTTTTTATTTTTTTAATTTGTTACTCGTATAACTCCTCTCCAAATTGGGCCAGGAAGTTGAAATTAGATTGAACCGTCTGTAAGGACCGTAGATGCTCCGTTTTGTGGGTTTGGTTTTTTAATTTCACTGGTCCCTTCCTATCAACATTTCCGATTTTTAATTTGAAAGGGTTGTTCTCGAAATCTCAAAAAAAAACTGAAAAATACGTTTTTCTCAGAAAGAATTCCTTATACGCTAAAAATGGACAGAAGTAAAGTTGTTCAGTGTAAAATTTTATATCAGATTACGCCATTAAAATTTTGGCTGAGGAACGTAATTGTAGAGTTTTGCGCATGAGCGCATGGGGGATATAGGGTCAAAAAATTTCAACCACGATGTACGTAAAATGAACTTGAAAAACGATCCAAACCAACCAACCGGCCAAACCACTACATTTTTGGAACTGGGAAGGGGTGTAATGGGGCAAAAAAGTCGAAACCCCAAAAAGGCGCATCTGTGGTCTCTGCTAAGTCTACATACTAAATTTCAACTTCCTAGCTGAATTTGGAAGGGGAGATAGGGAAGGAACTAGTTGCCTTTATGGTCAAAAAGAGAATCTCCCCCCCCTCCCCCTCATAAGTCCCTTCTAATTGACAAAGCAAGCTGATTTTTGGATATGTTACACAACTTTGGATCGTCTATCGATTGATTCAAAAAGAAATAATTTTTTCGATTTTTGCCCCTCAGCACTCCCTCCCCCAAATTCAGGTATACCTAAATTTTGATCAAAAACCATCCTCACTCATATATATCTGCTCTGCTGTGAAACTGAGCCTATTTACCAAATCGAAGCGATTTTGGTCAGTATCGGGCTGAGTAAATAATTTTTTAATTTTAGTTTTTTTGTGATGTAGGGGACAAAAAAATAAAATGATATCTGACATGGCTAAAAATGGTTTTAATGGACTTCTAGGACTTCGAAACGGACTTTGTCTTGGTACTTCTCTTCCCCCTCCCCTGCTCCTGTCCTCCACCCTTGGTTGATGGACCGTAATAATCTAATATTCTTTGACAGTGAGATGTAGAAATCAACCCAAAAATTAGAGATTGTGATTCTGCTCCAAAGCATCGTAGTATCATATTTTTTTTCACGTGTATTAGAAGTCAAATTTTTTAGATATGTATTTTTCATGAACCCGATTCGTACTTTTAACAGAACGTCCAACAAATGGCGAAATTAGTAAAATTAGGTTAGAAATCGTTTAGAAGAAATGAAAAATAATAAAATTATCCGCTCTTCGACGAATCGATCGTTCGTTAATTTTTAATTTCCTAGAACCCAAGAAATTTTTGCCTTCCACAATGATAACTGCACTCGACCACTAGGTGTATGTGTAAATGTTAATAGAATTGCCTACTCGGTTCGCCGCAAAAACACAATTTACCAGCAGAAACGTTCAGAATTACGAATAGGATACGCACATTCGAAATAAATAGAAAAAAAAATTCCCATTCAGTTTTGATGTACGAATTTTTTTATGGAATTAGCTGGGTTAGGGTGAAGTCAGTATATTTTGTTTTAGAAAATTCCCCCGTAAATCTAAAACGATACTTTTTTCATTCTAAACAGAAATCCCTTCCTTTTAAATATCGGTCTTCTACATTGAATAAACCAGACTACTTTCACTTTGCTAGTTAAGCTCAAATTGAGAAATTCAGCTCCGGGGGTTTTGGCCCCAGGCTTCGCATACAGTTTCAATGCCTTGTTATTCTCGCTGTATCTCTGTGGTGGTTTTTTTTTTCTTGGTGAAGGAAGAGCAGGAGGGGGCGACTGTTTGTCAATATATTGCTTCAACTCTTCTTCATTTGAGCTCACAAACTATGGAATTTTTATTTACCATAAAATTACGAATTTCACTCCAGAGGGGAGGGGGGGAGATATTGACAAAAGAAAACTTTGAATTGCTGCAGCTGCGGGCCTTAGGAGAGTACATAAAATTATTTTTCACCAAAGTATGTGTTTTAATATCTATAATTTTTAGCATTTTTTTTTTTTTTTTGAGATTTGGGTTGTTCTCAAAAACTTGAAAAATGTTCAAAAATGCATTTTTCTTAGAAATAATTGACAATACGTTGTGAATAGAAATAAATTTGTTCAGCGTAAAATTTCTTATCAGATTTCGCCATAAAAATTTTGGCTAAGGAATATTTTTACATAATTATGGGCATAGGTGCATGAGGGGTAAAGAGTGAAAATGCGAACGAGAGGTTTAAACGAAAAATAAATGCCAGATTCGTACTCAGCGTGTCGAAATTAATCTAAAAACACTCCTCTCCTAACATTTTATCTAACATTCAACATGAGAAAAAATTGCGATTTTGTTAAAAAAAAAGTAGGGTGGCAACTTTCATATTAATACCAAACAACAATTTATAACGAAAAAGTTTTGAAATTTTGTATATTTGATATATTTGTCGATACAAAATCGTAAGAAAGTCGCACCGAACTTTCGAGAACCCGTTTTAGGTCTAGGGGCACCCCTTCCCTCAAATATGGGGCAATACCTAGAGGTTGGTGATGTTGGTAACGTTTTCACATAAATCGAACTACCTAAATACGATAATGAAGTGAGTGAAAGTAGGTCAAAATATCAGGAGAGGAGTATTTTTCGACTAATTCAGACACGTTGAATACGAATCCGGCATTTATTTTTCGTTCATACCTCTCGTTCGCATTTCGACCCTTTACCCCTTATGCGCCCATGCCCACAATTTTGCAAAAATCTTCCTTAGATAAAATTTTAATGTCGAAATCTGATATGAAATTTCACGCTGAACAACTTTACTTCTATTCATTTTTAGCGTATTATCAATTATTTCTGAGAAAAACGCATTTTTGAATATTTTCCAAGTTTTTGAAAACGACCTAAATCTCAAAAAAAAATTGAAAAAAATGTCTAAAAATCATAGTTATTAAAACACATACTTTGGCGAAAAATTATTTCATTTACCCTCCGAGAGTCCGCTATTGCAGCAACTCAAAGTTTTCTTTTGTCAATGCCTCTCCCTCTTTGGGGTGAAAAATTTTGTAAAAATTGATATTGACAGACCCGTTACCTCTCTAAACATTTAGATTAAAATTATAATTTTTCCTCAAATACGTGCAAATAGAGATTTTTTCGACATTCTGTGCATAGGGGGTGGGTTGGGGGAAAATTTTTTAGCCCTAAAATTTATGATGTTTCGTGAAAATTAAAAAAAAATCTAAGATTAAGGGCATTTGGCTATACTTTTCCGAGAATACCCTTTCAAGACTAGCAATGTTTTAGTCAACGTTTGAATTTTTCAGATTGGAAAGTTGTTGTCTTGAATTTGGTCATCTTCGATTTTCAACTGTCAAAATGTTGAAAATCGTTAAATCTTTGCCTACAAAGGTTGAAAAGTCTGTAATTTGAAAATAAAAACCGATTCAATATCTAATAATACTACAAGTACTGTAATTTAATGCCAACTTGAAGCGTTGAAATGTTTTAGCCAATATTCCAAATTTATATGAATTGAATTGAATTGAATCGCCTAACTTCACCTCTGCCTTGAACTTCTTCTGTCCATATCATTCAACCATTTCACCCCCCCCCCCTTATGCATTAACCCACGTGTTACCTATCTAACAATTGTGATTTCTGCTTTACTATATTTTTCAGTCGTTAGACGGTCAAAACATCTACAATTCGTGTTGCACGTTACGTATAGAATTCTCCAAATTAACGAGCTTGAATGTGAAATACAACAACGATAAATCTAGAGATTACACGAATCCAACCCTACCGAATGGCGACACGTCAGCAGCTCTGGATGCCCTCGCACTGCCCGATCAACTATTACCGCAATTATTTCTGGCCGGAGCAGCGACCGCCAATCCGGCCGCTCTTCAAGCAGCAGCCAGACGCTCATTAGCTCAAAACGATCGCTTGGGTGGAGGTAAGCAAAGCAATATATACGATATTTTTCTACGCTCCGTTCAATCGGGTTGTGGAGGGGGGAGGGGGGTTTACTATCTATCTTGGGTATACCTACAAAAAGCGTTGTTGCTGTAATAAATATATATGGCAACGTAGCATATTTTTTATCACTTGTTCGGCGATACGAATGTGCGTGATGAGCACAATAACCGCTTTGTTCGTTTCGCAGATGACAAATTATACAAAATGTACACTACTGCACCATTTATAAACTACTACCAACATATTATTGTATACTTACTTACCTACTCACACTGTTCGTATATAGATATATATATATGTATATAAGAGTCTTTCCTTCTTCTTCATATTCTTTTTTTTCTCTACTCTTTTTCTCTCGTTATTATTATTGTGGATAACACAAACTGTTGTTGTAACCAAAAAAAAAAAAAAAAAAAAAAAAAAATAGAAAGAAAAACAGACCAAATGGAATTATTTGTGTTTAGGTTGTTCGAATCTTCCGTCACTGTTTTCCTCTTTGTCTAGTATCAGCTCACAGATAAATAGTAATCCTTTTCCAGGATCTCCGACAGGAGGTAAGATAGCTGCGGTTACCATTTGCGCGCGTCCTTTGTTTGTATTTCTTTATTCTGTCGGCATTCGAAGAGCACGCTCGTTAGAATGAAGTATACCCACGTATGGGGTGAAAAATAATTTTCTTATTATAACTTTTCCGTATGGAATTGATTTGTTCAACAACCAACGCGAAACGCAGGCAATGAAAAAAAAATGTATGCTAGTTGGTTACGGTGCTTTTTCAGCCGAATTTCACTAAATAGCTGTTAAGTACCGGGTGTTCCACATTAACATCGCCACCCTTATCCCAGAGTTGGGTCAACTCATAACACGTACCAGGAGAATAGTTTGCCTATCCAAAAAATCAAAGGGGTTGAGATATGCCATTTTTCAAAATTTTATTTTAACCTGAACATGTCCTTCATTTAGAAAATTTGTAGAAAAAAAAAGAATGACGATAAAAATTTGCGATTTGCGCCAAAATGTAATACATACTCACTAGTATATGTGATGTAAAAATTGGGGGTGGGAGTTGAGTGGTTCGTAAAATATAACGGTATGAATACCAAAAAATGTACTAAACAATTTTCAATTTTATCAGTTTTTCCTTCGTAACTTTTGAAAAAGCTATCATGACCCGCCGTTTGAAAAATTTTTAAACAAGCAGGAGTGCACTCTTCACTCCTTGATTAGAGCAGTAACTTTCAAGGTCGCTTTGATAGCGGTAAAAAAATATATTGAAAGTTGAATTGCTTTTTTTCCAAAAATATTGTAAGCATATCTTCTTGCGTACGGAATAACTTCTCTAAGAAAAAAAAAAAACTGAACACACTTCTCAACAGATGGTCTACGTGATCACCTCTATTCTCTAAGTAGTGTCACTTTTATTGTACTTTACGAACCACTTCATCCCCACTCTTGAATTTTTTTACCACGTTCGCTTACTTGTATTCCTTGCCTTTTGGCGTAATCGGTTTGTATTCTATGCAATAACTTTCGAAAGTGGAAATTAAAAAAAAAAAATTTCTCCAAGATGAGCGATTTTTTCAAAATTTAAATTCATTATTCTTTTCTTCCATAACAAAGCAACTTTCAAGGCTTCTGCTGTGACCATTGAGTGGAGAGTGCACTCCTTCCTGCTCGTTTGAAAATTGTTCAAACGGTGAGTCATGATAGCTTTTTCGAAAGTTACGAAGGAAAAACTGGAAAAATTGAAAAATTTTTAGCACATTTTTTGGTATTTATATCGTTATATTTTACGAACCACTTCACTCCCACCCAATGAAATTTTGAAAAATGGCATATCTCAGCCCCTTCAATTTTTTGATAGGCAAACTATTCTCCGGGCATGTCTTGTGAGTTGTCTTATCTGTGGTATAAGGGTGGCTAGGTTAATGCGGAACATCCGGTATAAACGAGGAGTAAATATTTGACATTTTTAGGAGTACTTGTTTAACAAATGTCATTAAAAAAATGGAATTAGGTGAAATATGTAATCTTTCCTTTACCTTATAATCCTATGATTCCGTTATTAAAATTTCAACCTCGTAGATAACTTTGAAGGGGGGGGGGTGTAAAAATAGCCTGAAATACAGTTCGAACTGATAAATATTGAAAAATATCTGAATAAACAATTTTTTGTGTGAAAAGAAATGAAATGCAAAACCTGAGGTATTCTAATATTTTTAAAATTCGTTAAAAATCATCAAAATTTTTGTAAAAAGTTATCGAAAATTGGATAAAAAATTGACAAAAATTCGTAATAACTGTACAAAACTTGTTAAAACTCACGAAAAATTTGGAAAACTACCTGAAAATTGAAAAAAAAAATTAGGAAATAGGTTGTTAAAAATCCGTGAAAGTTGGGAAAAAAATTGACAGAAATGCGAGAAAAAAGGAGAAAATTGATCACAAATTACGAAAAAATGTTTAAAAGAAAATTGAACAAAAATATGAAAAAAAAAGTTGAAAAACAGCGAAATTTGAGTAAAAGTTTCAAAAATGACTAAAAAGTGCCGAAAATTCATCCAAAACTACCAAAAAAATATTGAAAATTATGTGAAAATTGACCTGAAATGTGAAAAAAATGATGAAAAAAATCATTGAAAATATGATAAAAATGCGATAAAAACGGGTAAAAATTTTCAATTGATATAAAATCGCGAAATATATTGAAAAATTTGAAAAAAATTGTTAAACGGTTAAAAAGTGGGTAAAAATGTAATAGAAATGGGTAAAAAGTGTTGAAAATTGATCAAAAATCGTTGAAAAAATGATTAAAATTGGATGAAATCTGCACAGATATTAAAAAACATCTATAAAATTGATCAAAGTCACGATAAAACGTTGAAAAAAGACGTGAAAATTGTACAAAAATGTAAAAAAAATCATTGAAAGTTGGTACAATTTTGATAAAAATGGGTGAAATTGAAGTGAAAATCGATTCAATATGTGAAAAAATCGTTATAAAACATTGTGCATTGGGTAATAAATATCAAGTCAATTTTCATATATTTTTCAATACTTTTTTGTAATTTGTTTAATTTTTTTTGCTCTTTAACCGTTTTTTTGAAATTTTTATTCAAATTTTCACAATTTTAAGAAGTTATTTTCATATTTACGTTCAATTTTCAAATTTAAAAAAAAATTTTTTCGTATGATTTATGAACAACTTTCTGCATTTTTCTCGCATTTTTGCCAACTTTTTACGCAATTTTCGTTGATTTTTAATAATTTTTTAACTGGATTTTCTCGTAGAGAACAGAATAATGTTTGTTTTTAACATTTTTGCGTTATTTTGAACAATTTTTTATGACTGAAGGATTTTTTTCATAATTTTGAAAAATTTTTGTAAAATTTTCAATTTTTTTTGCGATTTTTGCTCAGTAAACAGTTAAACATGGAATAGATTTTTTTGCCTGGAAACGATGAATATTAAAATCGCAGGTCGAATTTTGACCTTAAACTGTACGATCAAAAGGATCAAATGGGAAATTCGAAGGGGGGCGTGTTTCGAGTAAAGGGGAAAAGAGGAGTTATATAAGTGCAAAAAATAAAAAAAATAAAAAAAAGTCAACCAAAAAATCACATTTTAAAGGTGTAAGGAGGTGCAATGGGGCTGAACTCTTACCAAGTCTACATACCAAATTTCAATTTCCTAGCTAAATTTGGAGGGAAGATAGGGGAGGAACAGCAGTTTTCAAGCTCAAAAAAGAGATAACCATCATATCCCCCCCCCGCCCTACTCATTAATCTATCTACGAGTCTAATTTATACATAATTATGTTGTACGATTTTGGAGTGTCTATCGATTGGTTGAAAAAAGAACAATTTTTGCAATTTTTACTTTTCAGCACCACCACCCCCCCTCTTCCAATCAAAATTTCAAATCTTCCACCAAACTAAACCTATTTCCCAAATTTGATCGATTTTAGTCAGTATCGAGCTAAAAAAATGATTTTTAGTTTTGAGCAGTGGGGGGAGGGGAGGGATGTAGAGTAAAATAAAATTAAAAATAAATATTGGACAGGGCCAAAAATGGTTGCAATGGTCTTCCAGGGTTCCTAAACGGATTTTGTTGTGTCTTCAGTCTCCCCCCCCCCCATTTTCCGTCGGTAGATAGATCATAATAACCTGGTTTCTATTGACAGTTTTATGTATTTATCACTTCCTTTCTTACCCATATTTTCCAAAATATTTTGAATTTACTACTAAATTTAACCTCGATACATGAAATTAATTAAAATCAAAGTTGCTAGAAGTAGAAAATCAACGATTCTACCTACAGATTTCCATTCTCGATTATTTGGGCTTTTTTTAATCCACTGAAGAAAAAAAAAAAACAGAGATATTCGGCCTTCAAAAATAGCCAAACATATTTTTCAGTCGAAAATTCGTTCAAAATAAAAAGTTGGCGTAGAAAAAAAATAAAAATAAATGAAACACAGTGTACCCGAAGACCGGAATACCGGACTTGTGAGAGGCTTCGTTTTAACGACGTGCTAGTTTCACCTCTATTTCTGGATGATTTTATTTTGTGCTCTTGTTGCTTTTCCCTCTTGTTGCTGGCGCTCGATTCTTCCTGTCGTATAATTTAACGCATTATGTGAGCTAGTTTTTTTTTTTTTTTTTTTCTTTAAATTTGATTGGGAAATTTAATTATTTTGTCGACGTTCTGTGCGTTGCGTTGTCGTCTCACAAATTTACCTGATATACGTTTACTATCTAGATAAATTCTTTTTGCACATATCTATCGTATTATTTTATACCTACATAAATAATAAATCTACTAAACTTTGTACTACAACGGCACCGCAATATCTACTCATTTGTGCTTGTTTATAGGCGATCACAATTGTACGCTTTTTGCTGTATAAATAAATGGCGTTGTGTAGAGGTACTACAAAGTACATATTGTATAGATTTGGTGTAATATCTGTTTCAAAATGTAATATCGTATTTATCTTCTTGATTTTACCTGTGTACTGTGTAGTTGATATCGTATATTTTTATATATGTATGATTGTTGATTTAATTCTACTATTCGCGTATTGCTTTGTGCAGGGCTGCCTTTAGGAAATTTTCCATTAACGAATACCACATCGAATCTCCGTATACCAGGTCAAATTGGAAGCACATCTTGTGTTTTGCTTGTTAGTAATTTAAACGAAGAAGTGAGTTCATATTTTATACATTGATTACTCTCTTAGTATACTGGATACATTATAATACGTATTGCATTCCATTTGTTTCGTTTCGTTTCGTTTTTTTTTTTTTTTTTTAATCTAAATGTATAATATGACGAGAGTGACAAAAGAAACAAGAAGGGAAAAAAAATTCATTATTTTTCGTAGATATTTGTTTTTTTTATTTTTTATTTTTTTTTTATTTTATTTTTAATCACCTTATCTTGTCTATCCTCTGTTATCTTGGTATTTTTTTTTCTATTCTTTATGTTATTTGTGTAATTTATTAATTTGTTTTATTATCTGTTTCTCTTTCACTGTCTCTCTCTCTCTCTCTGTCTCTCTCTTTATCTGTGTTTTTTTTTTTTTATACTTTCGTATGTGTTTCTTAATATCTTGTTATATTTGGAGAAGAAGAAATTTAATTATTTAGTTATCTACTGCCTACGAAAAATTCTCGTTTTTTTCCGTTACATTTTCCGTCTATTAATGTTATTATTTTTGTCGTGTATTAACTTACTTTTTTTTTGTTTTTTTTTTTTCATTATTCGTGTATTTCTTTTTTCACCATATCTACCGTACGCGTATTTTTCTATACATATATATATATTTTTTTCTTATGTTTCTATTCCTTATCTGTGAATTTTAATTCTCTGATTCTTACCCCCTTTCTTCTTTCTTTTGTTTACTTTATGGCGTGTTATATTTGCAAGTTTTTTTTTAACATTATTACGTTTCATTTTCTTTTGCTGTCTTTCCTCTTTCGTCGGAAACACGATTCAACTCATCGGTGTGAATGTAACTTTTCTTGGTTTGCGCTTCCGTAGATGGTTTCACCTGATGCTCTGTTTACCTTGTTCGGTACGTCAAGTATATTATTTTCTTTTATCGATACGATCGTCGAGATAGGTGTAAAAAGGACGAGTAATTGGTTCGGTCGAGTATACATGTGTAGATTGTGTACGACTGGGCAGTCGTGGTTTACACATATTTTATCAATTAATGTTAAATTTATCCACTTCGAACGATTGGGCAGGGCGAAAAATGAACGAGAAAAGATTGGTTGAAAAAATAATATCGAATTAAAAATTTGATGTTGGTGAATATTTTTCCTATTTGATGTCAGCAGCTGTTGTTGATATTTAGTGAATTCTAATTTAGAATAATATTTTTGTTATGTTCTTGTGTAAATTTTTGAGAGTTTGTATTCAACGTTTGAAATATTTACTTTTTTTACTCTTAATTTCACTTTTACTTTCACTTTTTTTTTTTTTTTTTTTTTTTTTTTAATAATAAGAATTGAATCTTCTTGATTGTCGTGATACGTTCACCTTTTTTTTTTTGGCTTTGTACATAACTGGAAAGAGCACCTTTCAAATTTCACCCTTCTATATTAATTTATATGGGCTATAAATGAAACATAATTTGAAAGTTGGCCAAAATTCCTTCCTTCTTGGCTACGAATAGAGTGAAAAATAGTTTAAGATCTTTCAACCCCTTTTTTAAATAGCATACGTAGAACATTTCACTGTTTGCATTAACTTATAAAATTTTATTATTTTCCTTACGTGCTGATATGAATGAGAACTTCAGGGTTTCAAGATTATAAAGATCTAAACATCTACACAAGTAGGCTATACAGAGTAATTTTTCAATATATGTTTAACCTTGTATTGTTTACTGGCTTAAGAGTCGAGAGTTTTTGAAATTTTCAAGTATCTATGATTCTTTTTCACCTCCCCTCCCCAGCTCAGAGTTGGCAAACTTACCGGGATAATTTAGAGTAACCTGGTGCAATGACTTGGCTCGAAAGAAGGGTCCATAGAGTCTGAACTCCACCTTCTTGTGAGCTGGGAAAAATTGAAGAATGTTTTCAACTTTGCCAACATTTACCGCAGATTTTACGCTAAACCCATTGGAATCATTTTCTTTCATAAAACGTCGAAAAATATTTTTTTTTGGATGTTGAAAAATTTTATTTGTAAGTCTATGCTATGGCCACTGAAACAGCAAGATATCTCAATGATGGACACAGACGTGAAGGGATTTGCTAAATTATTGCTGATATATTTTCCTGTAGAGAGCGCTGATACTCGGCTAGAAAATTTTTCCTGCGTTCTGATTGGATGATTTGAACTGACCTGAACCAATGAAAGTTGATAATATTTTAATCAGCAAATAACAACAACGGCTGTAAACTATGTAATGTCATATCAGCTGATCAGTGTGATCGCCAAAAAATTCAACCAATCAGACTGTAGGGAAATTTTCAAAAAAAGTGTTGCCTGTGAAATCCATTTTAAAAGCTGAAAAAAGTGATTTTTCCTGCCACGTGTTAGCGCACTCTAGTGAGAATTAGAAGAGTAACTATTTACAAAAATTATCTATAATCTCCTTTCCGCTGCAACCTGCAGAGAGACGTCTTAGTATTTCAGTGTCTACAGTGTTGACTTAATTTCTGCACCCCTCTCCCCACCGCTGAGAATAGAAATTTAGGTTCAACACTCATTATACATCTTTAAACAAGCTATTGACAATTATTCATAGCGAATTTGGAACCTACAAATATCGCTTGTAAGCAAAATAGCAGAGAAATTTATGCAATTTTCGCTTTACATTGAGGTTGCTGGCCCCTCCTACCTCTATTCTTCCTCCATCCCTATAACCAACTTTTTTTGGGTTGCAATTCATCAGGATTTTTATCAATTTGGGTATAATTTGATAAGAATTTAATTTTTTTTTGGCCTGTTATATTGTCAGTGAAAACCAGGTTATTATAGTCTATCGAACTACTGAGGATGAGGGGGAGGGGGAGTATCAACGAACGAAATCCGTTTTATGGTCCTAGACGACCATTACAACCATTTTTGGCCAAGTCAGGTGTTTATTTTATTTTTATTTATTTATGTATATTTTTTCCGAAACTAAAAATTATCTGCTCAGTTTTATACCGACCAAAATCAATCAAATTTAGGTAATAGGCTTAGATTGGCGACGAATTTGATATTCTCGAGTAAGGATGACCTCGGGTCAAAATTCAGTTATGCCCAAATTTGGAGAAGGGGATGTTGAGGGGCTAAAATGGCAAAAATTAATTCTTTTCGAACCAATCGATGTACAATTCAAAGTTGTATAATATATATCCAAAAATCAGCCTCCTAGGTCAATTAGGAAGGGAGATATGAGGAGGTTTCCTATTTTTGACTTAAAAAACAGCTTATTCTTTCCCACTCTCCACTCCAAATTGAGCTAGGAAGTTGAAATTTGGTATGTAGGCTTAGTATAGCCCATAGATGTGTTTTTTGGGGGGTTTTGGTCTCTTCAGCCCCTTCGCACCCAGTCACAGTTTCAAAAATGTGCGTTTTTCGGTCGAGTTTTTCTTCTTTTTTGAGTTTGTTCCTCGCAAAAAAAAACCAACCCCCCCCCCCCCCAAAAAAAAACCACCCCCCCCCCCCCCAATTCAACGTGATTTAAAGAGTTTAAATTTAGTATGCAGATTTAGTATGCTATTCACTCATATATCTACCTGTACCCCTGCCACTGTTCAAGAAAAAATATACCAGAACATTCCTTTTTTTTTATTCCAAAAATTGGCAATTCTAATATCATCTAAATTCGCGAAAATCAGACACAAAATTCATCTCAAAGACGATGCTATTTTTTTTAAATTAATTTTTACCATTATTTTCAAAGATTTATTTAAGCTGAAATTTTAGCTGTATTAATTTCTCAGTCAAAGGGAACTAATTATGATGAAATTTTCGAAAAAAAAATCCAAAGTTTTTAGAAATTGACCTACTCTAATCAGACGTGCTTAAAAGTAAACAAAATCACGACTAAACGAATGAAATATTCCCATTTCAATTTTAATATCAGAAATATGACAGCTAATGTTGTTATTATTGTTGATACTATTTTCAGTAAAATCTTCTCGTTCAACTTCTTAGAAAACTATATGATTAGAGAAAAATCACTTCTTAAAAGGTAATATTCAATGTTAGTTAGTTTTCATTGGTCGTTAAATGTTTTGTAGCCCATTACTGCATTTGTTAACTGTTTTTAATTTATTGAAGTAAATACAATTGGCCTATGAAGCTCTTCACTTCTTACTTTTAATATTTCATTTTAAAAAATATCTACAACTTTGAATAAAATATGCTCAGAAACTTTGATAACTCTCGTTCAAAAGGCTCCCTTAGTTACACGTAGTTCTTGATTGATATACCATCTGCAATCGACCTCGCCCCCCCCCCGCTGCCACTACTCTTAGCTTCGATTACTACACCGTACATAAAACCAACCAACAGCTCGTCCTTTTTCACCGCATCTAGTAAGATTTCAACGTGTGTATTGCGTGTGTGTAAATCGTATACTGAATTACAGTGACGTTATCGTTACATTACCAATCTGCCTGCGTACACAGTACCTAATGGTATATAGAAAATGGTGATTAGGTACTGATTACGTTATGTCATCGATATCATCATCGTACGTGTACTTAGCACGTAATGGCCTCCGATAATGATAAAAATTATCCGAATGCATGCTTTTTGTTTGTATTGTACGAAACACGATAGAACGAAATGACCAAACTGATGATCTTCTCAGTTGGTTATAGGGTAGAGAGGTACGTGTATTTTGTGTAATGTATTTTATGTTCTGAATATGTAACGATAACGCCACGTATCACGTACTATTACTATAATGCTGTAAATGTAGGTACCTACAGTACATATGTATCCTTTATATTTGGATGTAAAAAATTTTGAAAAAAAAAAAAAAAAAAAAAATCCTCAGGCAATCGGAACTGTGTAAAAAAAAATTTCCAATTGTACTCTCTTGATTAGCTTTATTTTACTTTTATTTTCTATCATTCTTCGTGTAAAAATTACATACCTAGCTACCTACTCGATATTTAGTTTAGTACATATAAATCGTATTAATATACGTATTTTTTTAAAGCGATATTGTATGTTTGTATGTATGTGTGTGTGTGTGTGTGTGTTTAGTGTATAGTGTGTTGTGTACTATCGTTTGTGTGAGGAATATTAAGTATGCGTATGCATGTTGAATTTAATACTACATATGCTGTTGTTAGTATGTGCAGATATTATGTATTTATAATTTTTTTTTTTTTTTTTTTTTTTTTCCTCATCATAATGTACAAATTGATGTAGGCGTGTACGGTGACGTGTTACGAGTGAAAATCCTATACAATAAGAAAGATTGCGCTTTAATCCAAATGGCAGAACCTCAGCAAGCTCAACTCGGTACGTGAATTGATGGCATGGCGATTTGCATTTAACAAAAACGATATATACTGCCATGTACCCACGAGTTAATTTTTTTTCATTCTGTTTTTTATTTTATTTTTTATTTTTTTTTTTCATACTCTTCGTAGCCATGTTACATATGGATAAACTACGCCTGTTCGGTAAAGAAATACGCGTCATGCAATCAAAATATCAAACCGTACAGTTACCTAAAGAAGGCCAACCAGATGCCGGCCTCACCAAAGATTACACTCTGTCTCCGCTTCATCGTTTCAAAAAACCCGGCTCGAAAAATTATCAGAATATTTATTCGCCATCGGCTACGCTTCATTTATCTAACATTCCGTGAGTGTTTATGTATTATATTTATTATATATCTACATTTTATTCGACGGTTGATCATCGATTATCCAGGTTTTATTATTAGATTTACTACAAGTAGATATACTAACGTAACGCATTTCACGTGTGTAAGTTACGTATTAGCCATAGATGTATTGTCACGGTGTGTATTATATTGTTGTTGTTGTTGTTGTTGTTATGTAGACAAAATGTCAGCGAAGAAGAAATCAAGAATGCGTTCCAAAAAAATGGCTTCGAAGTCAGAGAATTCCGTTTCTTCCCGTAAGTACTCCGATATCTCCTTGCTTTCCATTGCATCGCGTAGAATAATAATGAGACTTGGTGTTAATAGAATTGCATACCTAGACCCCTAAAAAAAAAAAAAACGATTCGGATTTACGGCGTTAACGTATGCAAATCTAAAAGCATCAGACAGATTAGTCTAGCTTGTGTGTGAAAAGTTTTTACCATTGTTGGGTATACCATTGAAAACTGCAGTGGGAGTATGAATGGGAGTGTGATTTTGTTTTCAGCTGTGGAATATTTAATCAAACGGATCGTATAAAATGAATAATATATTAACGAGTATTTTTTGTTCGTAAAATTTTGTAACGATTTCAATGATCATGTTTTTAAAAATTTTTTTTGTAATTTTTCTAATTCGTGTTGACAATAATGTGGAGGGTACATTGTGCAATTTAATAAAATGAATCGAATTAATTTCTTGTAATTGGATACCTGTCTTTATATTATCTTAAATAAAAATGATTAATAAATATGAAATAATAATGAAATGTAAAATGAAACAGAATAAGACGAATAAACAGAAATAAATGTGAAATGAAATAAAATCAATTCAATATTATCGAACTAGAAATTGAGGCTAGAAAGTCGAAACCCCCGTCTAATTTTAACTACATAGTCTAATTTGGAGGGGAGTTATGCGACGAACAAACTTGAAAAACTAGAAAAATCTACCAAAAAAAACACATTTTTGGTACAGTGAAGAGATGCAATGATGCTGAAAAGTCGGAATTCACAAAAGGCACATCTAGGGCCCTTCAGCTTCTTAGCTCTACTTAGTGCAGAGCTATGCGAGGAACACACTCAAAAAATGAGAAAACCTGACCAAAAAACCATATTTCCGGGGCTGTGAGGGGGTGAAATGGAGCTAAAAAGTCGACTCCCCCCCCCCCCCC
>FIZR01006579.1:0-41202 GCA_900060175.1 Ferrisia virgata
ACCTACCTACCTACCTACCTACCTACCTACCTACCTACCTACCTACCTACCTACCCAGTACCTCCACAGCTCCGCCTTATCTATCCAAAAGTGGAACGTGGAAAGAGAAAAATTCTACAGAACAGAATGTTATTATACGCGCGCAACAGTTTTCTTATTTGATATTGTGAATTTCTTTGAAGTATTTTTTTCTTTTATATTCACACGCAGCTGCTACAAATTTGAATATTTTGTAACATTATACGAAAAATGAGCTTTCGAGCTTTGAAACTGTAGATCGTAGACGAGATTTTTTATAGCTAAAAAATACTAGCATCATTGTTCAGATTTGAAATTTAATGCTTCTTCTTTTTTTCTTCTTGTAAATTTGAATACTGGATGATGAATTTTTTATTTTTTAAAACACCGGAGAAGTTACATTTTGAAAAGTTTTTATGCTATTATATCGGATGACGTATCGAGTAAGCTGTACTCTTTACCATCGAGCAAAGGTTACGAGTAACGATATTTTTATAAAAATTTTCATCGCTTTTGGAAACTTTTGCAAAAAATTTACGCCACGAAATGCGTTGAAGGTTGGCCAAAAGTTACCTAAGTGATAAATGATCGGAGAAAAAGCCGTCTAGGGAGAAAAATTTATTTATATGCGTCACAAATTTCACTTCAGCTTTAATTACGGCCGAAAGAACGATATCTTTGCACAAATTGCCCGTGAAAGGTTTCCGTTTTAGTTTTGAAAGTGTAACTTTTCCATTTACTGGTATAGTGGACTCGGCGTGAGCTTTGTTTAATAACACCTCGCTGTATGCTTTTTGATAATGCATTTTCTTCGTAGCAATTTTTAAATATCCCACGCCTTTTAGTACAGCTTCATGTTGGAGTTTCATAGCGAGTTACATTATACTTTGTATAGTTCTTGCTTCAACTGCGACGATAATGAAAGCATTTTACCGGGTGAGCTTTTCAATTAATCGGTTAACGTGGTACCTACTTTGTTTGTGTGTGAAATTATAAAATGATATTTAAAAATTACGTGGGAGTAATTGGAAAAGTATTTTTTGACTTGGATTTCTGTTCTTTTTTTTTTTTTAACCCCAAAGGAAAATTTTACAAGAAATTGAATTACTTATACTTGCTACGAATTTCGTCGTTTTGAATTTCTGTAGGTTTTTTTTTCTTCTTATCCGCTGATTGGCTGTTGAAACGATTCTCTAGGGACATCTATTTCTATAGGTAAGGTATATACGTGTATTGGTTCGTATCGCATATATCTACTCTTCGTGTTTCATTTTTTATCTAACTTACTTACACTGTACTCTAATTCTTTTCACAAGTATTCTTAAATTTCCTCGAGCGATCTATTTTTTTATCAGATTGCTTTCTCACTTGAAATATGTGCTGAATATTTCATCATATGTGAGTGTCTGTTGTAAGAATCAATTGTTACGTTAAAGTGTGTCGGTATATGCCTCATCTCATAACTCAATCTTTATTCGGTTCACTTATTTCCTGAAATTTTTAATGTATTAATTGTCTGTGGAAATGTAAAAAAAAATTAAAGTTATAAAATATTCGTTAAGAGCTTTTGAGAGGGGGCTGAATTTTGTTGATATTGAATCTCTCTCTCAAAGTTTTTTTTTTCATAAGAATACAGCGTGATTACGTACTATCTATTATTTGAGAATTTTTCATAATTTTTCGCTGTTTCCAGTTTCTTTTCGAATTCGCCAAATTCTTTTCTATGTTATTTCTACCGTTTTTTCCATCCTAAGCATATCAATGTTGATGGAAAAAAGCATATAGAATGTTTTTTTCTCTCTCTTACATGGCTTTTATTGCATCAGAATGTGAAGGATTGTCTTTTTCTGAATTTGTTTTTCTTCGGAGTTTACACGTTTATTGAGCTGTAAAATGATTTTTTAAACATTTTATTTGTACTTGCTTTAAGAAGATTCTTTCGTTTTTTTTCGATTTTTCTACTTTTTTTTTTTTTTTTTAATGTTACCAGGAAATCTTCTCAACAGCCCGGCTCCGATTTCAACGAAACTAAGCTAGGTGGAAAGACCATGTCAACCACCCCCCTCCCCACCCCGAACCAAATTATCAGCTACTGTTCATTTTTTGCATTTTTTAGCGAATTTTCGAAAATATGCACTACTTTTCCAGGGTTTCTTTGGCAGCTGAAAATTTTATCCTGTTCCATTGGCACACATTGTAACAGATTAAAGTAATTTTTTTAGAATTTCCAGCCGAACAGTTGAATGAATGTTTTTTGTGTCCATTTAAAATTGGAAGAATATAAAAAAACACCCAAAAAACCACATTTTTTGGGCTGTGAGAGGGTGCAAGGAGGTAGAAATGTCGAAACTGCCAAAAGACACATCTCGGACCCTTGCTAAATGTGCATACCAAATTTCAAATTCTGAGCTCAATTTAAAAGAGAGATAGAAGAGGAACAGCTCTTTTTCAAGGTCAAACCCTTATATCTCGCTCCCCTCACTAATTGATCTGGGAGGCTGATTTTTGGGTATGTGTTGCAACTTTGGTTTTGCTATTGATTGACTCAAAAAAAAACAATTTTTGCGGTTTTGATTGTTCAGAACACCCCCCCCCCCCCCCATTCGTCACCAAAAAAAAACAATTTTTGCGGTTTTGATTGTTCAGAACCCCCCCCCCCCCTCCGATTCGTCACCAAACTGAGCCAATTGACCGAATGGGAGCAATTCTGGTTATTATCGAGCAGAATAAATGATTTTAGTCTTTCTTTCGGATAAACAAAAATAAATATCTGACATGGTCAAAAATATGTTTTCGACAAAAATTAGTATCTCTCTAATATTGCACTGCTAAATCAATCTGTCGCATTTCCAAAACATTCGACAGCCTCCAGCAAATGTAAATTTTTCTAGGATTTTAAAAATGCTCTAGAACGGCCGGATATGAACTTCAGCTGCTGAAAATTTTATCCTAGCTGATTGGCAAACATTCTAACAGATTAAAGTTCATACTTGGCTTAAAATTTTCAATCGTATGGTTGAAAAAAGTTTTATTTATCAAATGACAGAAAAATTAATTTTCAAACTGTCTGGTTGGAAATTCCGGAAAAACTATTCAATCTGTTAGAATGGCTGCCAATCTGTGTGAGCATTACCAGGTATTGTGTTTTGAATTATACAATGTTCTCAATCCATTCTTTTCTGATAAAAAAAAAAAAGCACCAGAATATTATGAGGAGTCCAAGATTAATTGTATAAATTCACCCTTCTTTCTCATAAATGTGTATATTTGTACTTTCTGTACATAATATCAAGTGCTTTTTGAGTACATTCTCGTCTTTCTTGAATCCTTCTTGTATTCGACACTAAATTAATTAACATTCGTTGCTGTAAGTCTTACACGTTATAAAATTAATAGTAAGAATAATGAATATTCATACTTATATTGTTCGTATCTCATATAATCTCCCTTTGGCGAGAAGCAAGCCATCTGTAAGCTGCCAGTATTATTGAAATCCCTTAACGTAATTAACATATATGTATTCCGACTATCTGAGTTGTATTACTAAAAGTACGGGTAAATTTTATCCCAGCGCATAAGAAATACAATTCAGTGTACCTACGATGCTCTGTACTGCTCGCATGTGTTGCTTATATTTTCATATAATTAGATTTTGAATTAATAATTTAAGATTTTTAATGTTCTTTGAGCTCGAATTTTATTCTGTAGAAGCACACGCGTTTCTCTATTCAGAGCTGATCTTTCTCCAAGCAGAAATCCTTTTGCATGTACAAACTCTGATATTGCTCTGTGATCACAGCCAATCATAATGTATAGAAATTACATAGTGTACTTCTGCTGCGAGATACTGTGTATAGTAGGAGGCCATTTATTTTTCGAAATGATCGTTTTTACTCGATTTTGGGTTCAAATAGATCCCAAAATATTTTGACTCAAATGAAGGTGGGTCGAAGAAACCATACCTCGGACTTTGACCAAATTCACGTAGGTGGTTGACTTTGAGTTGAAATCCCACCGTACAGAATTTTGTGCTCCCAACTCAAGAGAGGGCTGAAGCTATAGGTCCTGAAAGTGGTATCGTTTTTGAAAAAAATAAAACTTGTTTTTCGTTATTTTCATCCTCTGAAAGTGGTGTAGGACCTCAATCATAGATAGAGAAAAGTGCGATTCGAATTTCTGTATCTCCCTGGATCATTGACATTTCGATCTATCTGCCAAAAGTGCCAACAAATATATTAGAAAATAATAAATGAGATTTTATACGTAGTTGGTACAGTTTTTTGCTCCATTTTTTATCCAATGCTCGTCGCCTAAATTTTTTTTCCATTTTTCAGCGAAATTGTAGTCCGTTCAGTTTAAATTGTGCTCTCACCACTTCAATCATAATTATTATAAACCAATCAGGTTGCTGATTTTTTTCATCAATTATTGGCATTTCAACTTTTTATGTGATACAATCCAACTACACATCATCTCATTCCGCAAAAACGTATGTTTCAAATTTATTTTTCCAAAAAATTTCTAGGAAGGCCGAAGCCCAAAAGTTCCTTCCCTTGGATGTGACTTTACCCTCATGTAAGTCAAGTATCGACTAGCTTTGATACAAGCCTCCTCTCAATATCTAAATATTTTCATCTGTGCTTCAACATGAGGCAAAAGTGACGATCCACTTCGGTAGGTGGAAGGGAGTGTTACAGGATTTAAATTTCCCCTTTGATGTGTTAGAAAATGTTACCGCATAGGTACAACCCCAGCGAAGCGAGGATGAAAATTTTACAAAATGCTAGGTATAAAGGGGTCGAAAAATGACCGTAAACATTGGAAAATGAAATCGGCCACTGTGGGCACAAATCCAAAGAGACTCCTCGGTAAAGCTGTCTCCGATTCCGACATTCCATTACTTCTCATTTTTTCCAACTTCTACCAACTGTCACCCAATTTTTCCAACTCCCGAACGCTGGGGAGAGGGGAGGGAGATAAACGCCCCCCTCCCTTTTGGCAGGCTAGTATCAAGGTACCAAAATTTGACATTTTTAGAGTGGTAAGCAAAGCTGAAAGTGAGGGTGAAAATTTTACAAAACATTCGGTATAACTAGTTGCACAATGATTGTAAACATTGGAAAATGTTGGAATAAAAATTTCAAAACTTTTCACCCCTAAAAATCGGTCATTGTGGACACAAATCCAGAAAAGTTCCGCAGTAAAATCGTCACTGATTCCAACATTCAATTAATTTTCATTTTTTCCAACTTCTACCAACTGTCAGCCAATTTTGCCATCTGCGGACCGCTTGGGTCGGTGAGAAACCTCCCTCTGTTTGGTAGGTCTCTGCATTTCGATTTCGTTGGATATTTTGATAAACTTAAATATATATCTTCATTCCAAGCGAAACGAGGATGAAAATTTTACAAAATATTAGGTATAAAGGGTCGAAAAATGTAAACATTGGAAAATGAAATAGTCCACTGCGGGCACAAATCTAAAGAGACTTCTCGATAAAACTGTCACCGATTCCAACATTCCATTACTTCTCATTTTTCCAACTTCTACCAACTGTCGCCCAATCTTTCCAACTCCCCCCCCCCCACGTTCGGTTGGCTTCTACTTATAGAGGACCCGACTCAAGTCAGATTGAGGACGTGGTGCAAGTTAATTTACTAGCTCGAACGATAACCTTCCCACGATGATCACGCGATGCAGTAGCGTGATCGTCCGGGCAATTTACCTCTATAATATAAAAGCTCAATATGGCACATCGAATAATATTTTTTTCGGCATCATTTTTAAAACGTATTTTCTTAATGAGAAAACATCGCTAGGGGATGAAGAACTCAAAATTCTGAAAAAACCGTACCTTTGAACCATCCTACTGTGCCGCTGCGGGTAATCATTTCACTTGGGAATCAATCATCTGCGAAACCAAAATAAAAATCTGAGTACTTCTCTGATTCAGGAAGGAAATGTTGTTGTATAGTGTGAGGGGGAGGGGTAGACATTGACGGAACTTGATATATTTAAAAATTGAATAGGCTGCGAATAAATATATTTTTTCAAAGTCGTTTTCAAAAGAAACTTTAATCATGTAAATTTTAAAATATCACGTTCAGCTGCAAATAAAGTAAGGTGCGTTTTTCCCTAAGTTCTATTTTGTAAAGAAAATAAATTTGTAATTTACGTGAAAAATTCATTTGCTTGAAATTGCTAAATTTTCAATTTACGCAATTTTCTCAAATAAGTTGATTATTTCTTGTTATTCGGATAAGTTACGTCGATGTCGAAATTGAAAAATTTATTTCTATAAAATTATTCGAACCGTTGCTCGTTCAAAAATTGAAAATATGCGCAATTTTCATCTCATTCGATTCCGTGCTAATTTGTTTCCATGTTGGTTGCCTATTTTACTTTGCATGAAGAAATTCCAACACTTTGTGTGTAGATTTTTATCGATTTTACGTGGATTTTTGAAAATAAATTTTAAAAAGCGAACGGATAATTTGAAAAAAAAAAAACTCTTTTGTTTACAAAACATTACGTATACAGGTATAAATGTTATTTGTTCCATCGGTAATAATTTGTTTTTTTATTGCTTCGTATACGAGGATGAAAAACTAGCGAGTTAAAGTTTACACGTATTTTATGACACCTAAAAAGTAGGTATTATTTTTGTTGCTTGGGTTAAACCGAAGGGGGCCTTATGCGTATCACGCAACGCTTTAATTTTACGCTCATGCTGCAAAAAAATATAAGAGAAGGGTGTGTTTATGCTCGCGATCGTTGCAGAATGATAAAGCTTTGTATTTTTTCACGATTGCTTTTAGCTAAGATGAATTTAAATTCAGCGAATAAAAAATTACTCGACCGAACGATGTATTGAACACAAATAGATAGGAAGCGTATAGTGCTAAGTTGAGTATATACCTAGTGGTACTTTTGTCGTATATATATTTTCTCGCTGATGTACACGCTAGAATAGTTATATCATGGTTTTTTTTATTGTTGTTAATACTTTGGTCAATTTGAGTAATTTTTTTCTCGTACCATTCAAAGTATCTACAAGATAGTAGCGAGTAAGTACGAGTATTGTACAATGTTGCGGTTTTTTGCCGATGATCCTGATGATGTGTCTTATTCATTATTCTTTTTCTTGTGCTGCTCGATTCGTTTTGGGAATAACGAATGACGATGATACGGTTGATAAATTATAGTAAGAATTTTCTAAAACGAAGTGAAATCATTCGCTAAATTACACTCGAAAGTTGGGTGTCTTTGCTGAGTCTTGTATATTGATGAAATAAAAAGATAGATTATGTTAGGTTAGTTTTTATTTTATTTTATTTTTGCTGGCTCTTTTTTTCACTCGAATAACCAACTTTTTTTTTTTAATTTTTGCGTGAGTTTTTTTTTTATACGAAAATTACATCTTATTTTACGTGTTCTCGTGTCATTTCGAGTTGTATCTTTGTAGTGTGAAATTCCACCGGCATATCACTGGGATGATTTCGTTTAAAAATTGATGGCCACGTTTACCAATTAACTGATCCGCCGAACGTAGAATGAAAACACATGAACAATATTTGTTAATTTATTTCATCATTGTTGAACACAATTTAAATTGACTAGAAAAATTTACATTTCAAAATGAATATAAAAAATAAAACAATGATTCCATCGTACGATTGCATATTTAGTAAAACTTTCTGCAAAAGATGACAAAAAAGGTAATAACGTTGCAGTCGAATTGAACGAACGATCGGAGTTATTCTTTATCTCTTTGTTTTTCCAAATGTCCAATTTTGTTTCTACTCTCTTCCTACTTACCAACACATCGCTGACATGCTACATCTTTTGTGGTAGTAGACTAACTTATCGACATTTTTAGTATCATGTCTCGCGAGTATTTATTATTTTAGTTAAATTACACGACTTTTTATCAAAAATATAAAATAAAATACCGCCGTCGTCGTCGTCGTTTATTATTCAATGAAGCCTGAAATAAAGCTGTTTTATGTTAATGAAGTTAAATGGAAAGCATGATTAAGATTTTTGTGGCGGCACCATTCTTTGCTCGCAAATGGTGACAAAGAAGCCAAGCTCGTCGCATTACAATGAAAAGCTATTGAAATATAGCGAAAAATTTTCAACAGCGGTGTACTATTATTTAAGGATTTTGTAAGCTAGGTAAGTGATAGTAAAGACGCTTAGGATGTTTTTCATCGCGATTGAAGACTATAGAGTTTCATCGGATTCTTTCTTCGTCGTTCCTTGTTTATCTTTAATTTACTCATTTAGTGAAGAATACATTATAATCTTGGTAAATATTTTCCTCAGCATATTTAAATTGATTTAATTGTGAATGAGATTAACGTGTTTGGAATCGAGATTACTTGGAAACGACGATTTTCCTGAATCAAAATTAGTCCATTATCGAAACTTGAAATCAAAAAATGTACGAGATAATTACTTATTAGTGTATTCGAATTACGGCAAAAAAATTCTCCCGCTCGCAACACATGGATTCTTAATCCAGAATGTATTTGAAAAAAAAATAAGCCTGGGTGTCGTCATTTTTTCCAGCTTCCTCTCCTGGATCCATCCTCTTTCTTAAAAAAGTCCCTAACTCTCCCTCTATCGATGGTACAAAAAAACTTTTTAAGTAAAAGTTTTTTCTTGAAGATTCTTCTAAATTTTTGGTTATTACAAAAATTTCATTTGGAGCAATCCTTGGGTCTCAAATTTTAAACATTTGCATACAGAAATGACCAAAATTAAATTCTCTCTTTCATTATGAAAAATATCAAAGACAGTGCAAAATTTTTAATAAAAGGTATTCGGATTAAAATTTTATGCTTGAAAAGTTCATCTCCATGCACCACCCTTCATCCCCTCAAAGACCCACGCCCTGCCCAACCCAAAAAATTGATTTTTTTTAAAAACAAAACGTCTTGAAATAGAATGAGCATGTGAGCATGTCAGAGAACCGCGAATCCTATTTTTCAGGTGTGGAAGGTAATTTAGGAGCCTTTAAGGGAGTTTCAAAAATTTTGTTATGGTAGGGTAAACGCTTCTATTTTGGACACTGTTGGAGCCCTACCATAAAAAAATTTTTGAATCTCCCTTAAAGGCGCCCAAAATAACTTCGGGGACCAAACGTGAAATGCAGAGCGCAGCGAGGGCAAAATTTTGAAAAAATGGTATTTTTAAATCCTAAAAAATACATTTCTCGGAGGTTGGCTTTCAAAATCTAAAGTTTCATTAAGAAAGTGATAGGTTTCCAGTGATTTGGTAATTAAATTCGATGTAAATGTAACAAAATTTTTAATTTTTTCCACCCTTAAGGAGGCTATAGTCCTGATAGCACACTTTTGGGTGCATCACTGACTTCGACTCCTGAAAACTTGGATTTGGGGTTCTCTTGCGTGCTTATTCTGGATTTGAAAGAAGTTTTGCTAAAAAAAATCACTTTTGGGGTGGGAAGTTCTTGAGGGGATGAGAGGTGGAGAATGGAGGCGAACTTTGCGCTATCTTTGATATTTTTTATGATAGAATAAAATTTCATTTTGGGTATTTTATTTATTTTTTTTAATTTTTATTTTACTGGACGTGTATAATTTCAAGATCTTTTGAACAGGTTGGCAAGGTGGGAACTTGAATTTGGTGTCTCAGGTTGAGTCCACTGATTAGAAGGAGGATTTTTTTCATTTCAGCTAATGAATCTAAGATTGTTGGGGGGATTTCAGAAGTATATAAGTTTTGTCTTTCATGCTTTAAAGAAGGGCAAAGGAAGAGAAGGTGTTGGATTAAGATGGGCTCGGAGTTGCAAAATTGACATATTGGTTCGGGGGTTTTGAGATATAAATGGCTGTGGGTGAGTTTTGTTTTTGTCAGTACATTTTTGAAATTTGGGAACCCAAGGATTACCCCAAATAAAATTTTTGTAATCACCAAAAATATAGAGAAGCCTTTAAAAAAAAACTTTTACTTGAAAAAATTTTCTGTACAATCGACAGAAGGGGAGATAGAAGCATTTTTAAGAAAAGAAGGTAGATCCTCAGGAGGGGAGGGGTTAGAAAAAATAGCACCTAGGCTTATTTTTTTTAAATACCCTCTAGATTGAGAATCAATCGTCAAATTGCATTTTATACATTCCGAGCGAACAGATGTAGTAATTCGACTACACTATATATTTTTGTCTTAATTATTAAAAAAAAAAAACTTCAAATAGGCCAGATTGGTTTAACTTGAAATTAAAATAACGCTTGAATTAAATATAAAATTTTCTTTAAACAATTTTAATTTCGTCAGAAAAAAATTTTAAATTTTTATAGCATCCCAATATAGGACATTTTTTTTAGTTTTTCTACCTTTAAAAAAAAGAAAGCAAAATTAGGACATCTCAAACCCTAATACTCGATAAGCGGCTCAAATTAACTTCTGATGCTAAATTTAAATTTTAGAACGCAAGACTGTTGGCGTTTTTAAAATAAATTTCCATTTTTTTTCATCTTTACTTTTTTGAGAACAAAGAAGATTATCCAAGGAGATAAAAATCAAGCTCTATAAAGCAACTGGAGCGATTATTCTTTACATCCTCCGCGCCTTTTTCCCTCCTGCATCGTGCACGATTTCGTTGGCAAGAAAATCTCGCGATTATATTATTGTTTCGTAACATTTCAAGACGAACAAAAATTTCCATTTATCAGCGAATGTTTTCAGCAACTTTAACATGTAGCTTTAACGTAAGGTAATTGCATTTTTGTTTTTTCGTCGCAAGGTACATCTACATAGCATAAAACGATACAGGTTTGAAAAGTTTTCGTGCTATTTATTGTGCAAGTTTTGCCATTGCCAATGAAAGTTTTAATTAGTCAGAGTTTGAAAAGTAATTTATCGTAATTCAAATAAACTTTGTATGCTCATCAACAAGCGTAATTTGTTTCATTGAGAACTGAGAAGGCCTACACAATGTTTACCTGCAGGTTAAATTTGGTTAAGTTATGTCGTAGATAGCCTGCATTTTCCCGCATAAATTGCTTAGTAATAGTAACGTGTTTTGTGTTTATCGAAGTACCTAAAACCCTTTGGGTCTTATTTTTTTAATAGTTCAAAGTTATCGGGTTTTTTTGTGGCTGATAATTCACTTAGCCAGAACGTTCTTTTATGATGCTGGAAATTGTAAAAACGAATGGTGTGAATAAAAAAAAAGTGAAATTAGAATGAAAATCTTTGAAGCCATAAACCTGTAATAATTTATTTAAAACATTCTTTTTTTTTCAATGTTCTATTTGAACCATGTGCTTACTTACCCTTTTCAGAAATTTGAGAAGGATGAAATACGATTGGAATTTTAAACGACTCAACGATCTTTAAACTTTAGTATTCTATTCTTCTTACATTAAAGCACATTAAAGTAAAGGGAAATCGAGTATGAAACGAGTACGAAAATACGAATAATTTATGGAAGGAATAAAATAAGCCAGAAGTGTAAAAATAATCTTGTACGTACATATTTCAAATACCTATTACTTTTTAAAAAACATCGTTTCGCGAACCTTTATCAGCCTGATTACCCGATTTTCATGAAATATTTGAGTTTATAAGAATTGTGACATCAATGGGAAAAAGTTAATTTTAGATCGAATGGTTCAAACCGCCCCAAAAAACATTTATTATCCTTACCAAATCTATCTGCCGAATTTTAGCTGATTGGGTCAATTTAGGGAGGAACTATGCGTGGAATCAATTTGAAAAATAGTGAAAACCGCTCAAATGAACACTTTTTTAGGGATGTAAAAGATGGAATGGGACTGAAGAGTCAGACCTTCCAGACCTCTAATTAATCTATATGGTACCGGTCAAATCCGAATTCTGGATAAACACAAATTTTCTAGGCCAAACCGAATCAAACTATGGCTTAGGATGTTCTACTTTGTCTTAGGATGAACTAGTTTCTCCTCTGCTGAACTAGAACATCCTACGGCCCTTAGGATGCTCTAGTTCAAACCCGTTTCGTTTAGGCCAAACCAGAACATCTTAAGAGCTGCAGAATATTATAGTTCGTCGTAGAACAAACCTGTTTTACTAGAGAATATTTCAGGAATAACTAGTACATTCCATGGCAATAAGACAAACTGGTTTTATCTAATAAAAGTTCTGTCAAGATAACTCAGTTTTTCCTTCGATATTCTCACTAGGTTAAACCAGTTTGTCTTGTTCCCCATCAGATGTACTAGTTTTTTTCTGAAATACATGCAGGCCAAACCAGTTTGGGCTAATTTTACTAGGATAAAGTAGTTATTCCTAAAATATTCTCCAGAAAAATTAAAGCATCCTAAAATCCATAGGATAATCTAGTTCGGTCTAGGAAATTCGCGTTCATCTGGAATTCGGGTTTGACCGAAAACATATAGCAAAGTTGTTTTTCTTAGTAGAATTTTAGAGAAAGTTATACAAGAACCCAATTTGAAAATCTTAGGAAAAAACTGAACTCAACATAATCAAGTAAACCACCCACTTTTTGATTCTGTAAGGAAGGCGTTGCAGTGGAGCTGTAAGTCGAACCCTCGAAGAGCACATCTAGAGTATTTAGTTAGTCTACATTTCAAATTTCAACTCCCAAGCTCAGTTGAGAGTAAAAGTTATGTAAAGAACCAGTTTTTTCAAGGTAAAAAGTGATAAACCCCTTCCCATTTCTCACCTTCTAATCTCCCAATCAGTGCAAGAGGCTGATTTTTAGGCGTGTTATATCGTACGATTTTTGATCTTCTATCAATTGGTTTAAACGAGAACAATTTTTTCAATTTCCCCCCTTCCCCCACCCAACACACCTTCAACAATCGAATTTTAACTCAAGGTCACCTCCACTTGTGCAGGATGTTCTAGAATAAGTGACTGATGAGGTGATGAGTATTTTTTTTAATAGTTCAAGTGGACGAAATGATTTAAACTGCGTTGTATATCTCATGATGAGGCTTTTCCACTTGGGTGAAAAATTTTTTAGTGCACCTACAGGATGTCCAAAAAAAAAAAATACAAATCGTATTTTTTTTCTCAACAATTAAATATAGGAGGTATGTTCTAATTTAATATTTTAATAGTACACATTGGAATGATTTTTAAAAATTTTTCAACTTTGAAACCAGTTTTTTACAACTTGTTATCAAAAATACCCAAAAAATTGAACCTACAAAAAGACTTTTCAATTAAACGTTTTAGAAATTAAAACACTTATTATTTGTTATCGAACAGCCTTTTCTCTAGGAGTTATATCTCTCAATGTAATGCGTATTATCTTATTTTTCAGACAAAAAATGACTAGTTTTAAATGCGTTCTAATTTGTATTCTAAATTTCTTCACAACTTGACTTTTTGAAATTTCAAAATTTATGATAATTTGATTTGCCATTTCTTGTTAGCAGTTGATATATTTAAAGAAAAAACAAAATACGAAAAAAATGTCGAGTGTAGATTGTAGAACATAAAGAAATGAGTCACTTTTTGTTTGAAAAATTTTCTTTTGTGTAGCAAAGCAGTGATACTATTACCATGAGAAAATCATGTAACCCCTTCACTTCTTGAAAGTATAACTCTTCTCTGGTGCTAGCGAGAGAAAAAGTTTTAGGATGAAGAATAATCACTCTTCACAGTTCTACAACTTTTATTTGAAAAATTTTTTTGTAGCTTGAATTGTTTTTGCAAATTTTTGATGCTTGGTTACAAATACTGAATCGGTTTCGAAAAATGAAAAATTCAGAAAAACCGCTTCCATGTGTTCTATTGACATATCAAATCTGAGCGTACCTTTTACATTTGATTTTCTTGAAAAAAAACGGGTTTTGAATTTTTTGGACATCCTGTACGTGCAATAGAAAATATTGCTCATGGGTCACTTACCCCGAAATGTACTATATATGCAGGGTGTTTCAGGGTAGAAGTAAAGGATTTCAGTTAGTAACGAGGCAACACATACTGAGTCTATGTATGTATGTTTGCCTAGCCTCTGGAATGCAGGGGCTGAACTACTCTGATTCGAGCAATTTTTTTTCCAATTTTGTATAAGTTTTTCAAGCGAATACAGCTTGAGAATTTAAAATAGGTAGAGATTTAGAATTTATTCGAGGGAAAAGAGAATTCCATCTAGATTACCATGGTGTAAATTAGTTTTTGTAATAGCGGAACGGGGAAGCAAGCAGTTGATAAAATAATGAGAAAAACGTGCACCAAAACCTTAAATTTCATAATTTTTGATGAATTATTTTAAAATTTGTCCCCTTGACACATGAATGAAACCAATATTACTGGCAGAAAAAAATTTGATCTTTTCAATGCCGCAAACCTCATCTCTATGCCTTTCTTAGGTAAAAAATTATGATCAGCATTTGAATTCTAAAAAAAAGAAATGAAGAAAACTCAATTTCTTATGTATTAGGATTGCGGCATTGAAAATAGGAACTTTTTTCTTCCAATAATATTAATTTAATTGATGTATCGTGGAGACAAATGTTTGAATAATTCAATAAAAATTATGAAAATTTAAGATATTGGTGCTTGTTTTTCGCATTACTTTATCAACTGCTGGCTTCCTTACTCTACTATTACACGAACTAACTACACCATGGTAATTTGGATACAATTCTCTTTTCTCTCGAATAAATTCTAAATCTCTACCTACAAATTTTGGTTCTCAAGCTACATTCGCTTAAAAAACTTATACCAAATTGCTAGAAGCTAGGCAAACATACATACACAGACTGAGTGTCTGTTGCCTAATCCCTGGCAGAAATCCCTTACTTCTACCATGAAACACCTTGTATGTGTAATTTGTCGCCAATTTGAGTGCACTGGTCAAATTTTAACGATTTTGTTCGGTATCGAGCCGAGTAAATAATTGTAGTGGTCGGTAAAAAAATTTAAGAAGAATGGATCATGCTTAAAAATAGTCTTAATGACCTTCCGGCAAGTCAGAAGCGATTCCGACCTCCGCATCCACTATAGATTGATTGTCCGTTACAATCTCGTTATCTTTGACAATATTATGGAGAAAGTTGGACTTGAAACAGTACCATGATATCCACCATCTTCATGTAGAAAATGTTGGGCGTATAAAACTTTTTTTTCAGCAAATAGGTATATTAGATAGGTAGCCTATTAATATGTGCTACTGATTTCAAACGAATTTTCACTTTCTGAAGTAGGTGCCTGTCTGTATCTACATTACAAACATACACGATACGTAATTTATTGATTATATGATAAAGATAATCATCGCCGACAGAATAGATAATTATAAACACTCATAAAATCCAACAAATGTCTACTATGGTACTTGATTGTTTTTTTGGATTAGGTGTTTCGTCTCGATATTTCATTCGACCATTTAAATCGAATATGGTGGTGCGAAATTTTATTGTAGATCTTGGTATGGTATTAATTCACACGCACCTACACAAATTGTAAACAAACAACCATCTTGCTGTAGTGTATATTTATATAAGCTTCGCATTCAACCCTCTCATTTTAATGGCAGAAGAAAACGTCAATAATAGACTTACTCGAGCACAGCTTGAAAATGTTATCAGCGGGGTTAAGTTTTAGCCGTGGCATTTAGCAAAGATAGGTAGATACCTAAACCTATAGGTGGATATACAATACCGTAGCAGTGGTGGTAGTCTGCTATGGTTGAATTTAATTCGATAAAATATTAATCGAAAAACTTACTCGTTTCCATTTGTATGAACGATTATGGGAGGTGAATCTAATCGACACTTTTACTTATATACACGATACTCCAGTGGTGTAATTTTCTGATTAAAATCAAACTATTTTCGTGTAACGATTTAAAAGCTTTAGTGTGGGTGTCGTTTACAATGTACTATAACTCATTTTTTATATATTTTATGTGCTTACCTATATTACGATAAAACTTCAATACGTAATGTACAAAATATTTACGTCAATTTTTGAATTTTAAATTACCATTGTTAACGATCGATTTTTTTACATATTTTGTTTCAGGTAAGCGATGAATTTACCTAGCACACATGTTTGTGAATATTCTAAACTAATTTCTGTCCAAAAAGATGTCAAGTTTGTGAAAAGTTTACGTATTTTGATTTATTGCTTATACGCGTCACTTGATAATATGCACGCTTATAAAAATAGTTCGAGCTAAAAATGGAGTATTGACCAACTAAAACAGCTTAGTAACAACAAAACAGTAGCGAAAAACATTTCTGTTAAATGAAGTTTACACCAATCCTAGGTACCTCAATATACGAGAATAAAATTCCCCGAAGTTTATTATCTTTAAATTTTTTTGAGTCTAAATTATATCGTTAGTTTTAATTTATCCACCTTTTTTTCCACCTGTAAGAAGCGTATGTAAGTTTCTGTAAACCACCTCTCGCACACGGTTAGAGCTTTTTATGGGTAAACTTGTTGCTAACGTTAAAAAAATTGTTTGGGTGAAATTACAGAAAATGCAACACGGTGTAAAATAAGAAGTGTTAAATTACTTATTCTCATCACGAAACTAATCTTTAATACGGTAGATAGAGAAGATTGAGGAAGACCGTTTTGTAAAACTAACCCTCCATGGCACATGCGATCTGTTCGAAGGAATATTCTCGAAGCATGAAATTTTTCCAAGTGAAGATAAACACGTGAAAAAAGTTAGAAATAAAAATTCGGTTGACAAAATGTAACACAACTATACCAAAATTCAATCTCATAGCTCAACTTGGAGTGATGATGTACGAGGAACGAACTCGAAAAACAGCAAAATCGAACCTAACCTATCGAAAAACCACTTATTTGGGACTGTCTGATAGTGCAATAGGGCTGTATAGTCCAACCTGTCCAAAGGCACGTCTAGGGCACCTTATAAACATTTTTTATCCTAATTTTCTATGTCATATTGTCAATGAAGATTAGGCTATTACGGTCTACCGACTTACGCCAGATGAGGGGGGGGGGTATCAACAAAATTTGTGTTGGGGTCCGAGAAGACCATTACGACCATTTTTGGTCATGTCCGATATTTATTATTTTTTTCCCCGAAACTAAAAATCATTTGTACAGCTTGATAATGACCCAAATCGTTTAAATTTGGAGAATAGGCTTCGATTGGAGGTGGATTTGATCTTATGGAGTGGGGATGACCTCGGGTCAAAATTCAGTTAAGCCTAAATTTGGCGGAGGAATGCTGAGGGGCTAAAATTTCAAAAATTGTTCTTTTTCAAATCAACTGATAGACAATTCAAAGTTGTATAACATATTCAAAAAACAGCCTCCTAGCTAATTAGGGGGAGGGGGAGATATGAAGGGGTTTCCTCTTTTTGACCTGGATAAAATTCATTGGTGGTAAGCTAAATTTTGAATGGATCCATTCATTACAGTGTAAGTTATAAGGGTTAAATGTTCCGCCTTACGGGTGTGGAGCTATATGCAAGAGGGGGTCAACCATCTAAAAATTTGGTTTCTCCAAGTGAAAATGACAAAAATATTCTGCGCTAAATTCAGTCTCAAATGAAATTGATTATTTGCATGTTTAAGGTTTCCCAAAGTTGACCACTTTTTTAATTTTTATATTTCGGCGTAATTAATTTATTTATAACTTTTAAAATAATTATGCTTTTAAGCGCAAAAATGATAATTAGACCTAAAAGTATTCTAGAGATAAATTCGACATCCGAAGACTCTTATTAGTTTTCTTGAAAATTGCAAAATTTTGCCTTAAAATGGGAAAGTGTTAAAAATTAATTTTCCCCTCTTATCTTTTCTTCTTCCTATATTCAATAAATTTTAATTCTCTGCTAGAAAAGTGAAAAAATACTCGTGTATGCAAGAAAACAAAAATAAAAAAGTTGCCTATCCGATGATATTTTGACATATCAGTTTTAACTTATTCCCATTCTGGGTGCCAATTTTTTAACTTTCAGAAAAACTGATCAACTCTTCTCATATAGAATTAATATTTTAAAAAGTTGTAAACGACTTATTATGCTGAAATATAGGAAAATTTGGAGAAAAAAGTGAACTATAGCCAATCCCTACTACACATAGAATTGGATTTTTTCAATTAATAAAAAGTTCAACTGATGCGGAATTTAGTGTTGCATATTTTTGTGCTCTTACGTTGAGACATTGCACGGGAAAAACAAATTTTCTGGTGGTTTTGCATCCGTACTGAGGGAATCTTTTCTCCTTGTAACTTACACCATAATCAACACATAATCCAAAATTCAGCATGATGTGAATTTTTTTTGGATCAGGTTTTTTTTATAGCCAATGTGACTGTACTGTACACATTTTCTCAAAATTTAAACAGTTTTCCAAAAATCTCTCGTCATTTGAATGAAATTCAGGGTATATGCAAAAACTTTTTGAGTGGATAATTCAACGTCGGAGAATTTAGCTCCCATTTTTTAAAATCTACCTATGGACGCGGGTCAATAGTTTGTTATATTCTAATTTTCACCGAAAAATATGATATCGTATAATCCTCAATTTGAGAGCTGAAATTGGAGTCTCGTAAAATAATACGAGGGTTTCGAAATTTTGATGACAATTTGTCACAATAAAACTTTACCTTATGAATTCGTCTTCATAGTGTGCCGAAGGAAATACTTCACTCGTTTATTTTTACATCCATTCTAATTTTAGTTACTCGCTAATGAAATTCTACTGTTACCTTAAACCTGACTATAAAAGTTTTATAAAATATGCCATACTATTTGGTAATAAATTTTAGGTCAACACTGTCATTCCAAAACTTGACTATATAACAATAATGCGTGAAAAATCTCACATCGTACCCAGCAGTAGGTAAAGGTATATACCTACATATTGTATGCGAATACCTGTCTATTTTAACATACAAATAGGCTGAATAATTTCCATTTTATGTCTCGATATTGCTTCTAGAGTATGAAAAATGAGCTACGTAATAAAGGAAAAAAAATTTCATAATTTCCACTTCAGTTCATCGTTGATTAGAACGTATTGAAGTATTGGTCAATTGTTATTCAGCCAATTAATCATGTATATTTGACTGGTGTGTTTGTAGGTGTTTATCCCTCGTGTAAAAATGATCCTCCCCTCCCCACGAACGTCAAAAAATTCTCATTTATTCGAATTCAAAGCGTAATAATATTTCAACGCTTTGAGATGATGTATCTAAGTGTTCAACGAATAAACATTTTCAACATCTTTCGTTGAAAGTTTACATTTAGGTATAGAGGCATGATCGATAATGATACTTTCTTCCTTTTTTCTTCTTTTTTTTCTTCTTCTACTTTGGCAATGATAATATTCTGAGAGAGGTTTTTACTACATTAACGGTCACCTTGGAAAACATTATATTAAAGTGTTTGAAAGTTTTACAAACAGCAAAAGCATCTACTATTGTATCTTAATATTTTATTTATTATGTATCTATCAACTTACCTATTTAAAATATAGGTAGGTAATATTTTATTTCTGTAAATACGAACACTATGCACTACGCTTACCTACCTACTTGTTTGTAACACATGATGGAAAAAAGCTCTCATTTTGAACGTGCAGCTTGTGTAGGTATTTTTATCAAATAAGTATAAGTTCACGATTTCGCATCTGCTCTGGTTTGTTATTATTCGGTTGAAAATAAAATCTTTCGAGATTGACGTATGCGAAACGTTTTTATTTTCTTTCAAAACCTCGGGCTAGGTTTTACTTTATATTTATTCGTATAGTGATATTATTGCCGTTGTGTTGTTATTCCTTTCACGAGTCCAATTTTTCTAAAACTAACCAAAATACTATTATTGTTAATTTTACGAAAAGTTGAGGTACATGTCAGGGTGGATCAAATTTTTCTCTTTTTTTTTGAAAATTTGCAAATGAAAAAGTCACGACAGTTGCAAAATGACTTCAAAATGATGTGGTAAAAATTTCGGTTTTCTAACTCAATTTTTTCTACTTTCAATACCAACTCACAGTGTAAGAATTTTCAAAAATCGAAAAAAATTCGTTTTGAATATTTTTTTTAAAAAAGAATTATTACGTGCATTTAAATTAGTGAAAATCATCATTGTAGACTATTTTTTTTCATTTCCTCTTTTTCGGGGGTTTTTAAAAAGTGCCACTTAAATTTTTTTCACAATTCTCTGAAAAACTATGAGGGGAATTTTTTTCAAAGAAACGCCCTCCTGAAACAAATATAGGACATATGGTTGAATGCAATGTTTCAATTTGTAAAGTTTTACATGTTTTGAAATAAATTTGTTGAAGGTGGAAAAAATGCTTCCGAAAAAAAAATTCCCCAAAGAGACCCACAAATGCAATTTTTTATTTTTTTCCTTTTTTGGAATCATTTATACTGCATTTTAAAATATGGTGATGTCGATTGAGAACCCCTGAAAAAAGTATGGACGAAAAATACTGACCCAAAGTGAACCAAAGTAATTATGTTTGGCCCATTTCATTATGAATTTGCAGAAAAAAAATTTAATGAAATAAAAAAATTCTAGAAAAAATGCGGAAAAATCATTCTTTAAGCGCCCTCGAGAATCCAGAAAAATTATCTATCGCCTTGGAAATTAAAATTGAAATATTGCGCTTTAATTATCTGAAATTGATGTTTTACGTCCATTTTAGGACAACAATTTCCAAAAAAATTATTTCCTTTTTAAGGTTATAACAGGGTAAGGAGGACGATTTGCCTTCGAGTTTCAGAATGTAAATTTTAAAATAGACTATTTTGGCACTGATGAAAAATTATTTTTAAGCGTATTATTGGATTTTTTATTTCATCGCTGGAGGGGTGGGGGGCAGTAAAAATGCGCTTTTGGGAGGATTATTACATTAATTTTTTTACTCTGCGATTTTTTGACCGAGTTTTTCTAAACTTGGTATGAAAGTAAAGGTACTAAGGAAGAGTGCTGTGAAACCTTTCAGATTTTTCGGACCTTTAATATGATCTTAAAATGAGCTTTGAAAACTTTGAAAAGACTTGTAGGCCTCCATTTTAGACCTGCAAACTGGAAATAATTTTCTCGAGTTATTTGGAGTATTTTACACCTCCCATATTTTTTCAAATTTTTTGTAGTGGTGACCTCTTCCACTGCCCTTAAAACCCATTTTTTTGTTCGTTAAATATCAAATTATCAATCGACTAAGCAACTCCTATTTTTGAGGATTGTAACAGGACCACTTCTGCAAAAAATTTAAAAAAGTATGAAAGGTGTAAAATACTTCTAATAATTCAAGAATTTTTTTTCCACTTTCTAGCTTTAAAATGGGGTCTTACAACCCCCTCCCCCCTCACAGTTGTCAAAACCCATTTCAAGTTCATACTAAAAGTTTGAAAAATCTGAAAAAATTTCAAAACACTCCCCCTGGGTATTTTCACTTTCATACCAAGGTTTAGAAAAAAAATCGGTTCAAAGTTCTCAAAGAAAAAAAATTAATTTAAATATCCTCTCGAAAGCGCCTTTTTCACTCCTCCCCCCCCCCGACGAGATAAAAAACCGCGAATTCACTTAAAAATCATCTTTTACCGGTGTCTACATAGTCTTTTTAAAAAAATTGAATTCTGAGACCTAAGGGCAAATCGTCCTCCTTACACTACTATAGCCTTTTCAAAAAATTATAAAAATTCTCAAAAAGTGACATATTTTGAAACCTCGGCTAGAAAAAGGGTTAATGTTGAGAATTTACAAAACTATTGTAATTTTGGATATAAATACACCATGTGTAATAATTCCATTTTTAGAAATAGTTTGCAACATTTTTTTTTTGATTTTTTGAAAATTTTAGAAAATTAACACCATCTTTGTGCCAGTTTTGCAAATTGTAAAAAGTAAGTTGTAAAACTGAAATTATTATCGAATTAATTTGAAACCATTTTGCAACTATTGTAACCACACCGTTTGCAGATTTCCAAAAAAAAAAAATGAAATTCGGCCCACTTTAGTACATATTTGCAGTACACTGCTATTGTCTTACAGTTCCTTTCGAATCACACAGTTGAGTCTATCAGGAAGGTAGGTAATGTAGGTATATATACCTACACGGAAAACGTATACATAAAAATAACCATATAACAGCGAGTATAAAAAATAAAAGTTTTGAAAACGTAAAAGGAAACACGTTCATCAGTCGTGGTTTTATTGTTTGTAAAATGAAATTTAATTTCCAAAAAGAGCCAAGTTGAATTTTAAACTTTTCCACTAACAATATTCTATTGTGCTAAAAGTTTGAAATTGAACGAAAATGTTATTTATGGCATATAAATTTTGAAATGGCGAACTTTTTTTTTTCGCCAGCTGCTCGGTTCAGGTATTTTGTTTGCCTGCACGAACAAATAAGATCTAGACCCAAAAGTGCTGCAAAAAAAGGAAGTAGTTGATTGCTTGGGGGAATTCATTTATGGTTGAAATTGCGCGTGATATTTTACCTTTCGTAAGGTCGCAGCGGTTTCTTTGTGTTGCAGTTTCAGTTTCATATATAACATGACTTTTGAATTCCTTACCTTTACCCATTGTTGCGGTTTTAATGGAGGTGAGATGAATTTGAATGCGTTGGAAGGTATCGTGCAGGTACATACTTACGCGTACGTGTAGACTTATAGTTGATCTTTTTTTATACTAAAAATTATATTTTTTTCAAATGATTTAGATAGGTAGGTATAGTTAGCTGCGTAGGTACGTGTTTGAAAATTAAAAACATGAATTTTTTATTGCGACATTTTTTGCAATCTTGCAATGGCCAAGTCGAGTCGACTTGAATCATTTTTTAGCGCAGGAATAGTTCTGTTTCTTATTCGGTTTAAGCGTATAAATTCACTATTAATGTGATATTTGTGATTAAAAATTACTTAAATGTGGCATCATCGCATTCGCAATCTCCATTCGTGTCTGGTTTTTTTTTTTTATAAAACCCGGATGCATTGTTACATTTTTACATCAAGAGAATCACTTGCTTTTGCTTTGGCGAAAAACAAAATTTTTATTCTAAAAAAATATATGTAGAAATACACTTTTGTAACAATTTAAAAATCGAAGTGACCAAAAAATTTTTGTAATTTGAACATATTAAACGGGAAATTTGTAATACTTTGTATCGGAGAGTAACGTTTTTACGCATCCGTATTGTTGTCCCAGAGTCACTTTATTTAGCAGCGAATAATTTTGGTTCATTTCGAAAAGAAGTAAACAAAATTTTTGAAATGATTTTCGCCAGATTATCAAATCGAGTATAGTAATAAACAAAAACCGCGGTTTTTGAGAATAACTGAAATTTTTTTTGAAAAAGTTGCTGAAAAATGGAAAAATACATAAAAAAATTTTCACCATTACAAATTTACTAGTAGATGGTTTTCAGGGTTTTAACCCGATCAAACGTCACAGAAAGTGGAAATTTCGTATATCGGTACCGCGAAGTATGTATTTCAATATTCCCGAACTTCCCTAAAATCCATGTGCGTATATTTTGCTCCCCCCCCCCTTGGGAGGCAAGGAACGGTGTGAAAAAATTGGTTTTTTGGAAATTATTTCCCAAATAACCTGCTTGTGTAGAAAATTTTGAAACAAAAGTTGTAGAGCATCAAAACACCAACATTTCTTGTTCTTTGACTTTTTCCTGAGAAGGTCGTGGGGAGGAGCTAGTAGATCCAGAAAAAATTAATTTTTGAAAATCTCAAATTAACGTGAATGATTCACAAAAATTTACGTTATTCATTTGCACGTATCAGCATTTTTCTTGCATCGTACTTTCCACAACAATGTAAAATAAGAGAAATATTGAACCTTCCATATTTCTTAGAAGGGGTGGGGGGGGCTACTCTTCAAAAAGCTGCAATTTTCTCAAGGGATACTTGTGTTTTAATAAAAAATTGTAAAAAAAAATGGTTTAGACAAACTTTCTAGAGGGTTAAAAGGTAAACATTCTCGTTTTTTAAATTTTTTTCTAGATACGGTCATGGGACTTGGCTGAGGAGCAAAAGAAACAGGTGACATTTGAAAACCCTCTTTGAAAGTAATAATTTACGCCTATGAGAGTTAGGTATAAAATTCAGCGAACCAAAATTAAATGAGCGTAATACAAGGATTTTTATGGTCGTGGAATTCGATTTTGAAAACCATTTAAGCGTTGGACTCAAATTGGACTTCCAAATGTGAGATTTCAAATCTAGGATATTGTTCAAGATTCCAAAACGATACTTTTAAAAACTAGTATACCAAATCCGATACCCATTTGTGTACATTTCACAAAATTTTGAAATTTTAACCCTCCATTTTGGGAGGGCACAATTTCGGTTCAAAAGCTGAAAACTCTCATTAATCTAGAACATCAGCTTTTAAACCTATTAAAGCATTGGTAGTTGATTAGGGCAATTTTTGTTGTTGTTTTTTTCCAAATTGAATTACTTAGATGTAACGAACTCCCTTAGATTTTAAATGTTTGTAACGTTATAACGCTGGATACTGCTTTTTATTAAATTTGTCCCATTTTAAGACTTAACGAGATTATTATCTTTTGTCTTTTATGGTTTTCGCTTCTTTATTAAATATCTGTTCTGTGGTCATTAACGACGTATCCTACGTACTTACGTCCACAAAAAGGATGAAAAATTTTATGTGATTAGAGATCATGTTACCGAATGAAAAGAAAAGATTTTCCAAAACCATGCGAACTATTATCATTTTCCTTCTATCTTGTTGGTATTTATTTTCTAATTTATCAAAGTCTTGATTGGTGAGATTTGTTCTGTATCGCAAACGGATTGAATTCCCAGCGTTATCAAGTATTTGGAATGGATGTGTAGGCATGAGATAGACTTACATGGCACATTATTTGACTTTGTACTTGATTGTGGTCAAAAGTTCACTTAATAGAATGGCTGTTCTTAAAATTACAAAGCTTTTAATCACTCATGTAATAAAATCAATAGATACGTGATATGTTAGTGAAGATTAGTCAGGTGTATATTGTATAGTCTATGATGTACATATGTAGATTTTAGATACGTGGTACGATGTGTACCTAAGTAGAGGTACATATGCATCTGAATGAGGATTAAATGAACGAAGACTTGACGATGAAAATTTTCCATACCATCTAGATAATATTCGCAGCATTGTACGTAAAATATTATAACAGAGAAGAGGAGAAGAGCGAAAGGTATGAAGTACTATATGAGATTTATTTCGCAGCATGTTTTTGAAAGTTTACCACCGTATTCTTCGTTTTCAACATCGTCGTCGCCGCTTTCATCATCATCGTTTTTTATTCTCTATACTTAAATGAAAACATTACAAACAGGCGTATACGAGGAAAAGTTTCGTTCATCTTTTTGTCACTGTGAACTTTTGTTTTCGACGCGTTCTTTTTCACAGCGAAAATATTATATAATAGGATGTTTATATTTCAAAAATCGGTTTTACATTCAGTTTGTCAACGATATCATTAAAATATAAATTGATAAGAAATTTTTTTACGTTCTGTTTAAATGACAGGCGAACTGGAAGTGACATTAAAGGTTAAAAATTTTTCCACCATTTGACCGAACATTTTGAAAACGAATAATAGTACTGTATTGCAGCATTTCCGATATTCTTTGTTATTCTGTCTTCGAATGTAACTGAAGATCCTCGAGTTATAATTGTTTTTGAAAGAATTTTTCTCAATTTAAAATTTTTTTTAAATTGAATTCTTGTCGGATCTGGCACGTTTTGGGGGGGGGGGGGCTTGATGGTTTTATTCTTTTGAAAAATTTAGTTTTTTTCTCTTACGGTAGGGCAGGGTTACGGGGGGGGACTTGATGGTTTTATTCTTTTGAAAAATTTAGTTTTTTTCTCTTACGGTAGGGCAGGGTTACAGTTTCAACACCCAAACCTCCACCTTATTGAGCACAGGGCCGATTCTAAAACATCGAAAATAGTCCAGGAGATTTACGTATTTTATTTTTCGATGAAATTTTACAATTTTTTCATCGAAATTTTTAGCACAAATTTTTCCAAAAAGTTGAGACCATTACAGTGTTTTTGACCTATGTAAATTGGCGAAAGAGGAATTAAGAATAAAAAAATGCACGATCGAAAAGTCTCATTTTGGGGGAAATTCTCAAGTTTCATTTTTATACTTTTTTTTAGAGTAATATTTTATATGCTTTATGCTTTCCCTTATCTCACCAAAAAATTTCAAATTTTAATTCGTAATCAACGAGGAGAGATCAAAGGCAAGGTATCAATGACAAGAAATAGAAAACTTAGTTCAAAGAAGAGAGATCCAAACAAAGAGTTCAAAGACAAGAGATCAAATACCAGATATCAAAGACAAGGAATCAATGATGAGAGATCAAAACAAAGAGTTCAAAGACCAAAGATGAAATACCAGAGGTCAAAGATGAGAGATCCAAACAAAGAATTCCAAGACAAGAGGTCAAATACCATTCAAAAAATGAATACTACAAATCAGATCACACAAAACTAACACAAAATCACGACACAAGCTGGAGTAGAAAACTTTCAAAAGTAGCCACTAGACTGAAGATTAGCCATACCAAACTAGCTCATGAATACATCCTACGAGGACAAGACCATCCATTTTGTAAAAACTGCAACGTACCTTTATCCATCAAGTACATTTTATGCCAGTGTTACAAATTTTATTCCATTAAAAATAGTTTCAAATTAAGTTCAACACTTCCAGAAATTTTATGTCCAAACAAAATTATCAATACTCTATTATATTTAAGAAAAATTGATTTACTAGGTAAAATCTAATCTATTATTATTCCAAGTAAGTCAAATATATTCTGATGAGAATTCTATGACTCTAAAACAAAAATAAAACAAAATGTCAAGATGAGAGATCAAAACAAAGAAATCAAGGATGAGAGATCAAAGATGAGCAATCAATGAGAAGAGATCATATACTAGAGGACAAAGAAAAAGAGACAAGAGGTCAGAGATAAGTGACAAGAGAAGAGTGATCAAAGATGAGAGATCAAAACAAAGACATTAAAGATGTGAGACCAAAGATGAGAGATCAATGACAAGAAATCAAAGATTAGAGATCTAAACAGAAAAATCAAAGACAAGTGATCAGTGAGGAGAGATCAAACACTGGAAATCAAATACTAGGGATGAAAGATGAGAGATCAAAGGCAAAGGGAGACAAGAGGTCAAAAACGAGTGACAAGAGACAAGAGACGAGTGATTGAAGATAAGAGATCAAAACAATGAGATGAAATATGATAGATTAAAGTAAAGAGATCAAGGATAAGGAGACTAGAGATCAAATTCCATAGATCAAGGATGGGAAGATGAAAGATCAGTGACAAGAGATCAAAGGCTAGAAATGAAAACAATGAGATAAAATATAATAGATCAAAACGAAGAGATCAAGGACAGGAGACGAGATAATTTTAAACAATGCTGTATTCAAGTAATTCATCAAAAAATTCTTTTCAATATGCAATAATACATATATAGAATACGTACCCCTTAAAAAATTCGTTCTGTTGATGTTATTAGCACGTTTTGTGTGATTTATTTTTACAAATTTCTCGAAGTACTGAAATTATATTATCAAAATTTTTTCATACGTTGAATTTTTCTCCTAATACTATTAAAGTTCTTCAGTCTTCCAATAAACAATTACGTGTTAAATTAATAGTAAGCACAAGGTATTAAAGTTCACTGCAATAAGTTTCCAACTTATACAAGTGGAATTGATACTCGTATCAACTCGAATGAAATCGTGTAAATTATTGCTAAATAACGATAGTTGCAATGTGCACAATTAAGCATTTTTCTGTTGAAATTACTTCGAAAATAATTGCAACCCCAAGATAAAATTTCGATAACAATTTTTTGTTTACTGATAAAAATTCTTGAATTTGACGAGGTTTGTATTCGCAGAAGCATTTGATAAATTAATATACTTATACCATTATTGTAGAAAATTACGAGTTGGAGGAAGGAAAAAAAAACAGCCATCGGGTCACTTGTTAGTGTAAAAAAGTTGTGTTAAAAGTTTTCCATTAATTTATCGTGTAGGTATATGTTCCTCACTTTATCCGAGCAGTTGTTAAATTGTACTCAACTTCATCTTTTGACGTGTCTCGAAATGAAAGTTTTCTATAGGTACGTATACTACATTGAAATACTACTTGTAAAGTTGAGAAATTTACACGTTCTCGAAGCATCATTACGATGCCTACTGCGTAGATGTAGATATATAATTATGGCGAAAAACCATCATCTTTCACTTTTTCGACATATGGTGTAGTGAGCTTTTGCACTTATGATGTGTAATTCATTTTATGAATGCGAGTGTATCGGTAGGCCTATAGCTACAGTGGTGGAAAGTGCTGTAGCTTTTTACTCTGAAATTTCTTTTTGAAAATTACCTAAGCAGAAGAACGTATTTCTTTCGACTAACATGCTTGTGGATTTTACTTATAGACCTGCGTTAAAGTAGATAAGTTTACGAGATGCTTTTATAGAAATCCAGATCTTTGTATAATTTCTTACACGTTTAAGATTTATTATTTATGAGGAATTTTATCATGATAATTGACGCGTTCCTATTTCGTTCATATGCTGTTTTAAAAAGTATTTGAAACAAAAAATAAGCATATTGGAGTTAATATCCGGAAAATATACTATTATACGAAAATTTCAAAATTTATTATTTTTCAAAATACCCCATTTTGACTTCTAAAAAAAAATTGCGTAACTTAAAATTTGAAGGGGCTCGTACGCCAATTCGAAAAAGTGAGAAAATATTGATAGATATTAAAAGATCTCATTTAAAGTATGGTGAAAGAAATCAATTTCGATTTGGTTAGTTTTTGATTACCCATGCTATATTCTTCGAGTTGAAATACCCCCATAAAAATTCCAGCACTCCGGGTCCCTTTGTGGGAGGAGGGAGAGGGGATTCTGACTTCCCAAATTGGATCATTTTCGGAAAAAAAAATCGTTTTTTGTTTGAGGGAATGGAAAATAATTTTTTTGGTAACGCTCTCTCCCCGCACGATACTGAAAATCCCTCAATAGTTCATTTTTTCAATGAAAGAAAGTGGGACACAAATTTGTTTTTTTTCTTCATTTTTTTTTTGAAACGGCGCATCACAGAAAAAAATTACATAGAAACCAAGTTGTAAAATATGAAAAGTTGTCGCCAAGGGAAAATCCGGGGACTCATAGTGTTGTCGAATTACTGCAAGAAAAGGCTTCTGCTCACATCAAATGTAATGTAATTGTACAAAAAGAAGTTTAGGTGCCATTTTTTCTAGCCCCTTCACCTCTGAAGATCTATCTCTTATTCTTATAAATGCACGTATCTTCCCTTCCATTGACTCTAAAAAAAAAATTTTCAGTAAAAGTTTTTTCTTAAAGAATTCTCTACATTTTTGGTAATTATAAAAGTTGCACTTAGAATAACCCTCGCGTTTCAAATTTCAAAAATGTGCTCATCGAAATGCTCAAAATCAAATTACTGTCGTTCGCCATAAAAAATTTCAAGCATATTACAAAACTAGTAATAAAAAAAATATTTAGAATAAGATTTCACATCTAACGTGTTAATCGCAATACTCACATCCCTCAACTCCACTGACAGCCTCTCCTCTCCATACCAATGTTCAGAATAAGTGATTCGACCCTGACTATGGGTTAAAAAATTTCATCATGGAACACAGTTTGATTCTAGAAATATTTTCAATCTCGAGAACCACTCCTCATCCTAACCCCTCCATGTCTCGTACCCCAAATTTCCTATAACCTGAGTTGTTCGTCTGCTTGGCGAATTTTAAAATAAATTACAAACTGAAGTAACAGATCGAGGAGGGTGCTCATAAATACCCACTTTATGCGATAATTTGACAAGAACTTAAAATGTTCGATTATTTGTTCGATTTTTTTCCAAGTTATATAACCTGTTGCCCTTTGGGTTGAAAAATAAATTACTTTTCGAAAATTTTATGAAAAGTGGGTAGCTAATGGTAATTTAACCCGTTAAACGTGAATCTGAGGGTAGTTTTTAGGAATGGTTCTTGTGCTTGAAAATATTTCTTAAGGCCCACAACATGTTTCATGATGAAATTTTTCAATTCGCAGGCAGGGTCGAATCACTTATTTTAAATATTGGTACGTGAAGAAAAGGGTGCTGTTGGGGGGGGGGGTAAGGGGTGTAGGTATTTCGGTTAACATGTTAGATGTAAAATTTTATTCCAAATATAATTATTAGTTTTGTGTTGTATTTAGTATTTTTTATAATAAACGTGAATAACTTAATTTTGAGAATTTAGATAAATACATTTCTCCGAATGAAATTTTTGTAATGACCGAAAATGTAGAGAATCCTTCAAGAAAAAACTTTTACTTGAAATTTATTCTCGTAGAGTCAATGAAAAGGGAAATGTGTGTATTTCTAAGAGGAGGGAATGGATCCTCAGAGGGGGATGGGCTAGAAAAAATGGCACCCAAGTTTTTTTTTCTCTAAATATATTCTAAATTAAGAATCAGTTGTTAAATTACTTTTTACATTATGAGCGAATGGATGCAGTAATTAGACTATGCTACTACCCTCCTTGGAAAAAATTCTTATATTTTTGACCTCTTCTGTGAAAAATTTTTCTATTCATAAGAACGCGATTTAAAATCAAAACGTAACATTTTTTTTCATAGAGCATTCTCAGCTCTCCTCAAGTAGTTTTTTAAACCAGTGACACAATTTTTACAAAAAAAAACACACACACCTATTTTGGAAAATCTTACACATGGACAATGCTTATTGCGGTTCTCGAATGTGAATTTTTTCGAGTCATATGCACACTAAAATAATAATAAGTTTGATTTGCGGCGGAAGTTCGCATAATCAAATACGACTTCTGTATTAATCAATAGCAATCACGTAATGAAGTTATTTGTAGGATGTCTCGGAGAAGGTATCTTATTTAATTGACTATTCTATCAAAAAAACATTCAACTGTGTGTACCTGACAAAATCATGAAAAGTTTAAGCAGTGGAAAATTCCTCCAGTTACAGAATTTAGTTTTCAGAATGCATTGTGACTGTTCTTCATCATTTTAGTTACATTTTAGGCTTAAAGATACATACTCACTGACTATTTGAGTTACAAGTAAAGTTTACAACTCATAGGCTGGCAATTCCAGTAAAACCGTTTGAATTTGTTAAAATGGTCCACATTAGGCTAGGAAAAAATTTTTAGTAATTAAAGTTCATTTTCAAACGTTCTGGACTACTTTTTAAAAACTTAGAAGAAATAAATGTATATGCTGGAAGCACCCCAAAGTTTGTAAAATGTGATAGTTCACTTGGCCCGATCCATCTTCATGACTTTCGCTTTTGATGCATTTATACGAAATCCAAGTTTCTCGCTGGCTATCTTCACCAGGTTAACAAGCTCTGCCATTTTTTCTTCATTCGAAGCAATCAAGGTGGGATTACCTGTATATCGTAGGTTAGAGATCCTCCTCCCTCCAATGGGAATACCACCAATCCAATGTTCTAGAGTCTACTGACTACTTTAAATATTCTCAAAATACATTCGTGGTATAAAACCCGAGATTTTTGCTGAAAAAAAAAATTCTACCAAAATGAAGTTTACTCGGTAGATGGTTAAATTTTAGCTGTTTGAAAATTGGTCATTTAGTCGCATACGCCCATTAGGTCGTTATTCGTACAACGCAACGTAACGTAGCTTAAATCATGTTGGCCGAATAATTTCTCATCCAGTTGTTTTATTGCTCTGGCTGGTGCCATTAAATTTTCATCTTTCGCGTGTAAAAATGCAGATAAAAAGGAACGGCCATTGTGAAAAACTGCGCGAAATTGTTTTAATAAGATTTTCATAAATGATAATAGGAACGACCTGGAAGACTGCAGCGTATAAGATTATACCCCAAAAACGTCTTCAATGAATTTGAACATTATCTGTTGGAACAATTCTCAATCGTGGCACGTCCGTCGAGAAATTTTAATTAATTTTTCTTCATTTCTCAGCATTTTCACGATACGTGCGATTTTAAATTAAATTCGTTTGATTTATATGTTTGACGATGCGATTATTCTTCTGAAAAAATGACGCTTGGACCAATGCGATGGGAATTTTCAAAAAAATATGCGACCACGTAAATTTGTTAGTTGGGTAAAGGTGTATATTATAAAGTTGTACGAAGCTATTGTTCAAGTTGTGTCAGATTGTCAATAAAGTATTCACTTTCAAGTCTTGAGTGTTTGTCGAATTACGTATAAGCCTACTAAGTTGTTCAATTTATGCGATTTTGATTTCCTATCCTGTAAGATCGAAATGATTTACATACGTTGTTGAATACGGAATAGCGAATACCTATATCGATGTAATTAAAATGCTAGTAGAATTACCTAAGCTAATTTTATTCCATATTGAGAGTGTAAAATTTATCTTCTAGTTTATTTTTATTTTTTTTTTCACCTCGAAACGATGAAAATCCTATTGCGAATGTTACGCGCGTATATAAAAGCCTACGAGATTCGTCGATATGATTTTTCAATAAACGTACATTATCTGTCTCGTAGAAACATTTTTCTTCGTGTTCTGTCACCTAAATAAAAATCACTTCGGTTAAACAGCGTGAATTTATTAAGGCGGCATTGACGGTTCGAACGTTCGTAAGGTGTTATTCGTTTGATAAGGAATAAAAGAGGTAACGATAGGATACGAAAGAGACCTTTTAAATAAGCAGAATTGCTCGATACGCGATACCTCCACTTTTCCTAACTGCTTATTCAGACGATATAGCTTTTTTAGCTCGTTTGTCATGATCATATAGTCTTGTTTTTTCTTTTTCCCTTTTTTTTTTTTTTTTTTTTTTTTTTCCCTTTTTTTTTTTTTTTTTTTTTTTTTCACTGAAAGCATTGAAAAAATTAGATTGAATTGACGTCGAGCAATTCGTTTTTAATTTATATTCCAATTCGTTAGCGCGATTTTTGCTACTAATTTTATCGATTATACGAATTTTTACAATTAGGTATTTCAAAAAAATTCGTATAAGCCTCCCGCCCCTTTGTTTGGGTCAAACTGACCTTGTTTCAAGTTGGATTTTATCAACAAGTAGTTGAAAGAAGATTTATAACCATCAAAATGCAATCAGAATGTTGTTCATAATAAAATGCTGTAAATAAAAATTTGCTATATCTCCTTTTCGGGCCTAATATAGAAATTTTTGAAAAAGTACTATTGTTGCCTGGGGTATAATTTAATGGAGAACATATTTAGTCATTATACTTTTTTTGATATCTCTCATATTTTTGGACTTGCAAGAGAAAGATTCACGTCAAAAAAGAAAAAATTCAAAAATGGTTAATTTTGAGTACTGCTTATTCGAGTTAGGGTATGAGTTTTAAAAAAGTGAAGTATCTAGTCGATAGAGAATTCAGTGTAGAATATTTCTATCGTCTTGAATTTTTTTGATTAAAGTCTTCCCCAACGAGATAAGGAGGAAAAATAATTGCCCTACTCGGGTTAGCTCCACCGCTAAGTAGTATAACTATTTTCGCTTACAACTTACAGCATAATCAATACGTACATATTCAAAAATTCAGCTTTCTTTGATTTTTGTTAGGATCAGGCAGTTTTTTGGAGATAATTTGATTGTACCACTGAAAGTACGGACTTTTTAGCTTAAAAATCGCCCAAACCTAATTAAAATTCACAGAAAGAAGAAATTTAGTAAGTAGGTAGTGTAGGGTATGCTTTTTAATGTTACCGAACTACCCGAAAATCCATGCATATTTTGCCCCTTTTTGAGGAGCAGGGGGTGCAATTTTGATTTTTCAGCAATTAACTACTTCTCAAATAAGGTAATTTGTCAATAGTTGATGGTTAAGAGGATATTATTTTACATTTTTGCCAACTACGTCGCATGTAATGATCGAAAAATTCTGAAAAAATTATATATTATTCTCCAATGTATACTCCACCCATCCCCTGAGTAGTTGATAGCACAAAAAGTGTTCAAAACGGTGTTTCGTTGATTTAAATACCAATATTGATAACCCTAAAAATATTTTCTGGACCGAATTTCACTTTTGAGGGGGACAGAGGCTATCAACTAGAGCCAATATAAAAAAATCAAATTTGGTGATCATTGCAAATTTCTGATTACAAGAGTTGATGTAAGTTGATATAATTTTCTAGTGTAAATTGGATGACAAATTTTCAATTGTCATTAGGTGCCATATTTTTTTCAAAAATTTTATTGATTTTCAGCATTTTTTTGAGTTATTAACTGCTGGCAAGAAAGCGATTTTCACTTTCTTGTAGTAGATAACCCTTTTTCCTCTTTTCCAGCTAAACCCTGGAGTGAAAATTTTTTTGTAGATTCTTCCATATGTGTTCATTATGTTGGCATCGAAAGAATTTCTGTACTGGTTTGCAAAAATTTTGAAAAAAATTGATTTATTTTCCATCTTGAGCTCTTAGCAAAAATTTTCAGGTTTTTACTAAAAATATAGAAATTTTTGGCTCTTTTTTAGTAAAGGGAATATGAAAAAATTATCAAATGCCAGTGTTGTACTCTAATTTGAATGGGATATCCAAAATATCATTGATGTTTTTGATCGATCTCATGATTGTCTTACAAATCAATCCCGAAGACAAAATTATCAACTATTAGCAAATTATCTTGAAGTAGTAACGAAAAAAATGTAGATACCAGCGTTATAGAGTATCAAAAGATGAACATTTTTACTTCTTTGACCCCCACCCCAAGGTCGTGTGGAGCAGTTAGAGCGTCCAGAAAAAAATAATTTTTGAGAATTGACGAGAATAATTCTCAAAAATTGGTCTATTTCGTGTTTAGTACCATCAAAAAATGTTGGACCGTCTGTTTTCTTCAATGTATAAAGGCGGGGGGAGGCTGTCCCTCAAAAAATTTAAACTTTCTCAAGCGATAGGTTCGTTATGTTAGAAAATTCGAAAAAAAGGCTCAAACAAACGTTGTAGAGCGCCAAAAGAAAAATTTCTTCGTTTTTTTACTTTTTTCCTAGGTGATCATGGGATAGAGCTATAACGAAAAGAAAAAAAAGTGACACACTTGAAAATTCTTCTTTAAATGAATAAATTACATTGATGCTACTCAAGTATGAAATCCACACAGCAAAAAATTAAATGAGCTCAATACAGGATATTTTGTGGTTGCAGAATTCCATTTTGACCACCACTTGTGCGTTGATTCCAAATTGAGCTTCCGAAGGGGGAAAGGGCGGCATCAAAAACCTGTTTTGGACGTTGGTGTCAATTTACGAGGAAAAAAATCTGCTGTTCTAGTTTCACGAAAATTAAAAGCATTCAAACCCAAAACAGGGTGTTCAGATTTAAAAATTTTATGAAATGCACACAAATTGGTATCCGATTTAGCATACGGATTTTTAAATGTGCTGTTTTGGGATCTTGAAACTTTTAAGGTCTGAGACAATTTTGGAACCATGTAAATCGATACCAATGTCCAACATTTGGCAAATTTTGGATTTTGAACCTTGGTTTTGGAAGTCTAGTTTGGGTCGAACGCTTTAATGGTTGTCAAAATCGAATTCCGCAACCATAAAGATCCCTGTATTAGACTCATTCAATTTTTGGCTCGCTGAATTTTATACCTAACCCTCGTAGACGTAAATTATTCATTTCGAGGGGTTTTTTCAAGTATCACTTTTTTCACTTTTAGCCTTAACTCTGTTGCTTGGCCATCTAGGAAAAAATTTTAAAAGCGAAAATGTTTGTCTTTTAAGGCTCTACAACTTTTGTCTGAACCAATTTTCCAAATTTTTTACCCTAACGGATCTACCTCTTGAGAAAGTTTCAACTTTTCAAAAAGCATCCTCAGCTCCTCACTTTGAAATTGGAGGCTATTTTTGACTTTACTCATAACAGTGGAAAGTCATCATCAGTAGCCCCCCACCATAGATGTTGAATAACTGCGGGGACAATACGCATCCTTGACGCACTCACTGCTCCGATTGAAAAGCTTCAGATTCTTCACCATCAACTCTCACCATCATAGAATTGAACTCATACAGGGACTCCACCAAATCTACTATATGAGCTGGGACTCCCATTTCTTTTAGAACTTAGAAAATCTTCTTCGAAGTACGACGCTACCAAAGTACTCCTAAAAGTAAATTAAGCAGATTTTTGAGAATTATTCGTGTCAATTTGAGATTTTCAAAAAAAAATTTTCTGGACGGCCTAGCTCCTCCTCACGACTTCCTGTGGAAAAAAGTCAAAGAAGTAAAAATGTTGGTCTTTTGGTGCTCTACAACTTTTGTTTGAAAATTTTTCCCAGAAGTCCGTTATTTGGGAAGTAATGTACAAAAAACCATACGTTGCACCCTCTTTCGCTCCCTCCAAAAGGGGGCAAAATATGCACAGATTTTAGAGAAGTTCTGGAATATTGAATACATATTTCACAGTACCTATGATCTGGTTCAAATCTATCTAAAAAGCTCGTGCTATCAAGTGTTTTCAATTAATAATAAAACGTGTCATTTTCGTAATTTATAAATGTGTTGAAAAAAAAAATCCGATCCTCGATTGAAAGAAAAAAAAATAAGTTAACGCTTTGATCTAACTTTCTAGAAAATTGGTTAAATTATAATTGTAGAAAAGCGGAGGTACCTTTCCTATACCAATAGTCTATACCTCAAAAAGATGTATCTATAAAAGGAGAAAAAAATCAATATAGGTAACTTAGTTATTTCCACTCGAAATAAATTCAAACCAAACGAGATATTTTTTTTTTTGAAATAGAAAAAATAAAAATGAAACTCAAACGGTACTTGTACGTACGTATAATTGATTTTTCAACAAAATTTTTTCCTTGTCGTCGTGTAAGCTATACGATATACGTGTTCAAGTTTTGCCATATTTTTGCGCGACCACACGTGCTGTTAATTTCCTTTAAATTATAGGTCTATATCCGAACGTACAAATGCACATCTACCTACCTACCTACATACGTATTTGTGAAATCGCTTGTTGTAGGTGTTTTTCGAAGGTAAAATTTTCCAATACCTAGCTAGCTTCCGAGAGTTTTCCTCCAGGTATATTTATTAATATATTGAAATTTCTCGCTTCCCTGCAGATACCTACAGCTTTTACGCTCGAGCTCTAAACTTTTCGTATACTCGTGTGAGAAAATTCAACATGTTACGAGAGAAAAATATTTTTGACTGTTATTGTTCTTCGACGTAGGCAACTAAGTAAATGGAAAACACGGTAATAAAAATTCACATTCCCCGTATGTGCAAATATTTCACGTAAATATAAATTTTCTTCGAAATGTGTTAAAATTATACCTTTACGTAACGATATTGAGTAGGTACCTACTATATTTTTAACATAGCTAAAATAATATGGTTGATAGGTATTCACTTTTTTCATTCTATTTTATTTCATTTTTTTTACATTTAAGTAAAGGAAAGGTATTCGGTCGACTTATTTCAATTTTTGGTTCGAACGACAATCGTAAACTTTTATTTGTAAAGAAAAAATCTCAGTCGTATGTAACAAAAAATATTTTTTATTCGTTGTCGGCAAATTTTATCAAATATAAAATTTATGCGTACATATAGCTAAACATGCGTGCAGTACATCGTTCATATTTCTCATACATAAATGTGTGACTTTTGAACATTCTCTCGAAAAGATTGCATAGGTAGGTCTTAATAAAGTGAAATACTCTCCTAAGTTGGTGAAAATTCCAATATTATGCCACCATAAAAGTACCGAGTATTTTTCGTGTTATAATTGAAATTGACACGATAACGATCGAAATGGAATTTCGGTATCTAGTTTATCGTTTCACTATGGTACCTTCACCTTTTTTGCAAAACCAATAAATTCTCAAAAATTCTTTATCTTCGCCATTTGTGTCTGGAATATTTTGTGTAGTTCGATTACGTCATCGAGGTAGAAAGAGTTCACGTGGGTGCGATTTCGATAAATACAATTAGGCTTACCTAAGAGTAAAAAAATGTTTCATCGAGTGTAAGTATGTTTTTCTTGAATTTGTGAACTTTTTCGCTCCTTTTTCCTGTATCAAAGGATCCAATTATGTCTATTAAATTGTTTGCTTATAAGTACGTATTTGAAAATGGTAAAAACGACAGGACGAAAGTAAGGAATTGGAAAAATTACACAAATTGAATTTTTCGAGTTTTTCTTGCTTTGTTGACGAAAAAAAAAATTGCTGCGTTCAATCTAATTTCTATATAAGAAACTGCAGTAACCAGGGTTGCTTTATAAATTATTTTCAAGGTTTATGTTTGTTTTGTCTGCTTTATTGTTTCATTTTTTGATGCTTGCAAACAAAGTCGGTGGGATGTTTTACTATTAGAAATTTATGTGAGGGGGTGGGAGGAAGCATGCTATAACGTGTTGAAATTTTGTTCTTTGCTTTTAGCCATCTTTTAAATATACTGAAACCATTCGGTAATACTTAGCCTTTCTTGTAAGATAGTTTCTGGGTTAAAGTGGGTGGGGGAGGGGGGTTAGGAGAGTTTTTATTCAAGAGATAGGAATGTGTCAGAAGAGAATGGCCTGTGTGTCTTAATTTGTTTGAGGAGGGAATTTGTTGCCAGGAACGTTGTTTTGGTATGGAGAAAAAAATATTACATGTTGAAAAAATGCATTCAAGTATTTTTGAGAAAAAATAAATTTGAATTCAATACTTATATTTCTTTATGTTATACCACTCATGAGACTGACATGCATAATGATTAGCATACCCGAAAAATCGAAGGGGCTGAGATATGCTATTTTCATAATTTTCATTTCACCCAAACTTGTCGCTCATTTTGAAAATTCATAGAAAAAAAATTGATAATCAGACAAATTTGCTGTTTGCTCTAAAACATAGTTCAGTCATTTTTTGACAAGAATAAGGAAAAAATTCTAATACTGAAGGTGTCTTGCGGCGCAATCGTTTTGCTTCCCTCGCATTTACCTTAAAAATTGGATTTTTTTTTTTGTCTAAAAATGACTAAATATTTTTTCTCCTAAATTGATTTTTTTTCTCCTTATAAATGCAACTTTCGGGGTCACCACCCCAACCACTGAGCTGAAGATACTCTCCCGTTCATTTTAAAATTTATTAATAAGGTGCTCATATTATTTTCTTCGCAAGTTATTTGCAAAAAACTAAAAAAAGTTACAAATTTTTAGTCACACGTTTTTGTATTTATTTTGTCATATTTTACGAACTATTTTACCCCCACTCCTGTTTGTTATGCCACACATAGTCCAGAGTATAAATGTGCTATGTTTTAGATCAAATAGCGAATTTTTATGATTATTAATTTTTTTCCTATGAATTATCAAAGTGAGCCGTAGGTTTGGGTGAAATTGAAATTTTGAAAAATTTTTAAAATTTTGTCACATTGAAATTTCTTACGAAGAAAATCTGCGAGTTCGAATAAAATAAATTGAAACGACGAAATTCCTACTTCTACTGCCGCGAATAATACTGAGTCGGTATACCTGGCAAAACTGCGCTACATTAAGCATATGATAAGTATCGAGGGACAAAATTCAATTAATTTCAAGCCAATTTCAACGACAAAAGTGACAAGTTCGATGACGCGTTGGATTCGACGATTCTTTTCATAGCGCGTTAAATTTGAAGACGATATCGTTTGAAGATTGACTAAAGAACTTAATTTTCTTTTGAAATTTATTCCCGATTGAATTTGGCATTAGTTTTTAGCGTATGATGGTGTAGCTTGTTACCTATCTAGCTAGCAAGAGCTACCTACGTGGTAGAATTTTGATAAAATACTCGAACACTTTGTAAATGGAATAGAATGAAATTTAATTGGTAACCGTGCTCTACCACATTGTGTGGAATAGTATAGGCAACTCATTAAACTTTTTGGCAACTCGATGAAAATTTTGATGAAACGAGTTATACGCGCTATTAAGGTACCTACGTACAATAAGTATACAGGTACCTTAAAATGAGCGACATTTAATTCTCGACGTATTTTATTTAATTAACGAAAACAGTCGCAAGTTTGCAGGCGTAAAGTAGACTTTGTAAAAGTAGATTAGGGCGCGTATTATAGTCAAAGAAAAGTGATAAACATGACAATGAATACTAATAACATACCGTTCAAGTAAGCATTTCACGTTTCAAGTTGGTGAAAAGAGAAGAAGGCTCGAAGAAGGGAGAAAAAAACCTTAGTTGAAGGGATTTCGTTTGTTTGATTTTCGTCCGCTGTTGCGTGGGCTGAAGAAAAATTTTTTAATGTCAATACACGTTTTACAATAACGCCGTGTAAAGGTTACGACGCGACGACTGACGAGCGACGTGGCTGAAAACGACGACGACGACGGTGACAAAATAAAAAAAAAATACGATAAATGATACCTTTTTGTCGTAAACCTATTCATTGTTTTTTCCTACACTCGAGGTTTTTTTTTTTACCTTTTATTTTCAGAGGATGAACAAAAAGAAACGTATCGTAATTAATATCTTTTCTTAAAACCATTACGCCGATTTTAAGATTTTTACATCGTCTTGTAAAAATAATGTACATATGTTGTAATGGGCACCTGTTTAATAATTGATTTAATTTTTCTACAGGAAAAAGCTCAAAATGCTAAGAAACAAGCAGCCACTCCCGATGACCAGGATGATCTTTCACCGTTGCCGTCACACTGTCAACAACCTCCGTCTTCCAGGCGTCGAGGAGCCATTTCAGCCGAGCCAGTCACCGAAGAAGACGCCACCAGCTACGTGAAAAAAGTAATGAAACCGTTTTCCTTTTCATTTAAATACTTACCTATGTACTTGGATTCTAATTTTAAATCTAAATTTTGAGGGTTTTGAAATTTCAGTCCCGGACGAGTAGAAAAAATGGTTTTTGGCAGCTACAGAAAAGTCGATCAATACAAAAAATCATTAGCGTAGTTAGGAAATCGCCGCCCCGGAGAATTCAAAATTTTGTCGCCCCCTTTAAAAAGAAAAATTTTAATGCTATGATGAAAATAAAAATATCTATACGTAGATTGTAGAACATATTTTTTTATTGATTATAATACAAGGTTATAAATTTATTTTTCGGGATTTCATTTTCGCAAATTGATCGATTATGTCATCAAAATTGATATTTTTAACAAAATTTCTTTCA
>FIZR01006581.1:0-48325 GCA_900060175.1 Ferrisia virgata
GGGGGGGGGGGGGGGGGGGGTGATCGACAAAAAAAAAATTGGGCGGCAAAATATTAAAACCACCTCTGCATAAGCCAGGTCGTTTTTGGTTTAAAATTCATTTTGAGCTTTTTAACACGATATAAAGTCTTATGAATGTGTATTTTTCAATATTTTCACGTTGCTATTTCGTAGGATCTTCGTCCTCGCTCCATTGGGATCTTAAAAGACCGTTGAGACGATTTTAAGCCTTGTCGAATATTTATTTTATTATTTTATTTCATTTCATTTTTTACCCAAACATTAAAATCCTTTACTCCGCTCAATACCGACCAAAGTCGCTCCAATTCGGTAAATCGGTTCAGTTTGGCAGCAAATTAAATATATATGACTGGAGATGAACTTGGGTCAAAATTCAGTTTTACCCCATTTTAGGGGAAGGGGTGTTGAAGGGTCAAACACACAAAAGTTGTTCTTTTTTCAGTTAATCGATAGAGAATATAAAGTTGTACAACTTATCCAAAAATCAACTTCCCAAGTTAATTTAGAGGGAAGATATGAGGGGGTTTCGCCCTTTCTGACCTTGGAATAAGGCCGTTCCTCCCCTATCTCCCCACCAAATTGAGGTAGGAAGTTGAAATTTAGGCGCCTAAAACGTGTTCAGTGGATTCAAAAATCTATATTTCGATACCCAACTTGAATATTTTTAAATTTACGTCCACCTCCCCCCCCAAGACCTACGTTTCCTTTTGGGTCTAGTCTCAAAATATGTGCGTGTCCCGTTCATATAGAAAGTATATCGATTGGTACTTGTCAAAAGCGTAATCTGCTGTACCAAAGTGCAATTACTGGGAAGACATAGGCTTACTTTGGTAATGGTCGTTTAACTTCTGCATACCGAGTTTCAGCTTCCTTGCTCAATTTGAAAGGATGTTATGTGAGGAACAAACTCAAAAAACGAGAAAAATAAGAAAAACCGACCAAAACGTCGCATATTTGGTGCTGTGAGGAGGTGCAATGGTGCTGAAAAGTCGAGACCTCAAAAGGCACATATAGGGCATCTAGTAAATGTACGTACCAAATTTCAACTTCCTAGCTCAATTTGGTGGGGAGATAGGGGAGGTTCCAAGGTCATAAAAGGGAAAACCCCTCATATCTCTCTGCCTAATTGATTTAGAAGGTTGATTTTTGAATATGTTATACAACTTTATATTCTCTATCGATTGACTGAAAAAAGAACAACTTTTGTGTGTTTGACCCTTCAGCACCTCCTCCCCTAAAATGGGGGTAAAACCGAATTTGACCCAAGTTCAACTCCACTTATATATATTTAATTAGCCACCAAACTGAGCCGATTGACCAAATTGGAGTGAATTTGGTCGGTATTGAGCAGAGTAAATGATTTTAATGTTTGGAAAAAAATGAAATAATATAAAATAAAAATAAATATTCTGCATGGCTTGAATCGTCTTAACGGTCTTTTAAGACCCCAAAACGGATTATGTTTATATATACCCCCCCCCCTCGTCAGCCGTTGGTCGATAGACTGTAATAGCCTAGTTTTCATTGACAATATGACACAAAAAATCGGGCTAAAAATTTAAAAAATTAAAAAATTTGAAAAATATAAATAAATTGATGACTTTTACACTTAGTGTTAAAAATGATGGAAAAAATTGAAAAATTAGAAATGTAAAAAATAAAAATGTGTTTTTGATTTTTGATCTTCAAAGTTTTTTGGAAAATGGGTAAGATCAATTCCGGAGACCCATATTAGCATGTATACCGATGTTTGTTGAAAAACGTTGTTTGACATGGATATGTCTTAGGACCGGGGGGGAGGTCATTCTGTGAAGGCGTTACTTTTTTGGTGTGACGTTTTTGATTTTTTGACTTTATGCTAGGATGCTAACATGGATATGTCTTAAGGGTGGAAATGTTTGATAAAACTCACAATGAAAGATGAAAATGGCTGATTTTTGGACTTTATGTTAAACTGTCTGAGTTGAATATTTAAAAATTGAAAAAACGAAAAAAATCGACGGCTGTTGCATTTAACGTTGAAATATAAAAAAATTAAAATGTCCAATTACGAGTAAAATAAAAAATAAAAAATAAAACAATTTAAAAAATAAAAAATGTCGATGACTTCTGCACTTAATGTGCTTGAAATGTTATTTAAAAAAATTAAGAAATTGATGACTGGCACTTAATATAAAAAGTGGATGTCCAACTAAAAAATGGTGAAGTACCTCTCTTGAATAAACTTTTCAAATTTAAAGCCACTTGCGTCGCTTTTCTACATTATTTCTCACAAAATATTTATTTCCCTAGCGAAATAGAACAATCACTGATGAAAAAATATTTCAGTTTGCAAAGTTCTGCTTAAAGTGAAGTTCGTCATCGAAAATCTTCCTCAGCCTAAATCGAGGCTGCAGGACTTATACTGAAATAATTCAACCATTTTATTCATTTTTTAGCCATTTACAACATTTATGTAAGTTGCTCCTCTTTATTTATTCATTGTTTTATCTTGGATGGTACTTTACACGAGGTTGGCTTGGTTTCATGGCCCTAATTTTTCTTCTACCGAACTGATTGTAATAAAAATTTTTATGCGAATATTAGCAAGTTGGGGCTACATTTTGGTTTAAAAATTATTTTTCTAGCTATTTTTGTTGCCGAGATATCCGCAGTAGAACTTATCTATTGATCCGCCTTTGTAATAGCATTTATCGTTTAACAAATCAAGCATACTTACACGTTTATTAGCTCCGATAGTGCTGAGGTGACTTGACGGGATAAATTGTATAATGTGTTGGAAATATGAGCGAATTCACTTTGATTGAAGCACGGGTACAAGGAAGTTTGTAGCATGCCAGCTTTTTTGATAAAAGTGAAATTCTGCACTGCAATTTCAATTATGCTATCGCACCTGTATAGGTGCATATATCACATACATGCACGATTTTGTAAATCCCCATTGGTACATATTATAAATATTTACAGTACGCAAGCCAGCAATTCTATAAAATGCCTACTCACCGAGATTGTATAATATCTAGTTGTCTCAGATCATTAAAATCAGTAAAGTTTCCAGCCAGCTGTTGTCTTCTTTTCCACATAACGAGTTCGTGTTTTACGTCACCCACCAGGGTTTTATTAACATTGCAATATTGGTTCACAGAATCGTTCAGAATTTCCAAAATACGGGACAGCTGTTGTCTCAACGAACTGACTGTCTATTTGAATGAAATCAGCGGAGTGGTACATTTAATTCGTGAGTTTTTATAAGTGATTATTTAGGCCTGTTATGTGTTAAAACATAATTATATTTATAAACGTACTGAATTTAGCAAGTTTGAATAATCTATTTGTTCGTGCACTAACGAAACGTTTGGGTTGCCTGTAAATAAATGAAAACCAACGGGTAACCAGTAGATATAGATACAAAGGATACAAAATGCAATTAGTACAACATACCGGAGTACGAGTACGTAATTAGCAAATGTATCTAAAGAATCAAAGCTGTACACAATTGATAATTATACATGTACTTTACAATAGATTTTCGGTTACTTACTGTTGGATATTCTATTTAAGTAATCGGATGCTTGTTGAATAGCATCATCTGCAACTGCAGCAGTTTGACGAGCCATTAGGATGCGTTGTTCATACGGTAAATTATCCATAATGACTGAAGGAGTTATTCTATATTCTTATATTTGTCTTTTGAATGTTTCCCACCTCCTACGATAAATTTTTGTACTATGAAGATGAGATTTATCAATATAAAGTAATATGCCAGTGATTGAAAATCACAAAATCAAGTTTTAATATTAAGGCTCAAAAGAGAAAGTAGTTGACAACATAGAGCCTAGGGTGCCTGCGAAATTTTGAATTTCGATTTTTTTCCGTGCCACCCCCTAAAAATGTTCCTTTGGGCTTCAAAAAGACCCTCAAAAAATTTCAGCCTGACAAAATAATTTTAACCCGTGGTAACTTGAGCTTAAAGTTTCACCAATAGCCTGTTTGCAGTGGAAAAAAACAACATAAACTTTTTCACCTGTTAACCACATTAAAATGGTCCTTTGATCTTCGAATAGGCCTCTAAATTGCTCAGACTTGGAAAAAAAAATCATTTATGGCAATATTAGTATCGTTTTCATATGAATCAAACCTTCTGAATACGATTATAAAATGATTTTCGGTTATGTGCGTCGTATAAGGCCCCTATTTATGGTTATTTTGAAGGAAAAAATCAAATAGGAAGCATAAGTGTGCCCGAATGAAGCGAGGGCGAAATTTTGATTTTTAAAAAAAAACGGGGTTCTAATCGTCAAAAATGTATTTCTTGAAGTTTTATGAGAAAAAATTAAAAAGTTGTAGAGATTCAGTTTTAAATGTTGGGTGAATATTCGATACATAAGTATAACAATTTTTAATTTTTCAACCCCAATTTGGGTGGGAGGGATTTGTGGATGTAAAACCTGTAATTATGCACATAATACGTCATTAAAGCATTACTAGGAGTAAAGTCACAGCGAAGCGATAGGATGCATTCTTAATATATTTTTTATTCGTCAGACGACCGGTAAAGATTGGAAGGGGGAGGGGGAGGTAGCACTCCTCGCTAAATCCACCTTTACATATTATTATCGCGAGGGTTCAATGGGGTTAAAATGTCGAAACCCCCAAAAGACACATTCGGAGGCCTTTATCAAATGTACATCTACATACCTAATCTCAAGTTTCTACCTCAATTTAAAAGGGAGTTATGCGAGGAACAAACTCAAAAAATAGAGAAGAACGACCAAAAACCACATTTTTGAAGCTGGGAGGGGGTGCAACGGGGCTGAAAAGTCGAGGCAGTCCCTATTCAGAGTCAAACCTCATATCTTCCCTCTTAATTGACCTAAGAGGCTGATTTTTCGATAAGTTATACAACGTTGGATTTTCTATCGACTGGCTTAAGAGGGAATAATTTTCGTGGTTTTCACCCCGCAGCACCCTCTCCCCAAATTTGAGCATTACTGAATTTTGACGCAAGGTTGTCCCCACTCATATATATCTAATCTGCCGCCAAACTGAGTCGATCGACCGAATCGGAGTGATTTTGGTCAGTACCGAGCAAAATAATTTTAGTCTTCGGGGGAAAAAAATGAAAAAAAATCTGACATGGCCAAAAATGTTCGTTATGGTTGTCTAGGACTTCGAAATGAATTTTTTTGATATCCTCCCACTTCTCATCCACCGTAGGTTGACAGACTGTAATAGCCTGGGTTTTACTAATATTTTTGTTCCATTCATTTTCATGGCTTAAGATTTTAACTACGTTTTTGTGGAAGCTTCAACTACCACCTGCCCAAGTTTCAGCCATTAAAATTAATTTCCAGCTGTTCTGTAGTGAAAAATATAAGCACAACTTTCAACCACTGGCATATTACCTTACATGTAGTATTAAAATTAACAAATGAATTAATTAACACCTAAAATTGGAATAAATAAATTATTCGGAGTAGCCATTAATCCAAAGTTTTTATTATCTACGTTTTTTATTGCCCATGTCTGAACGACTATGTAAGCTAGTTAAATAGATAACTTTTAGGAATTAAAAAGAATTACTGATTAATTAGAATTATACCTATCTTTTGAACCGACGAGTAAAATAGCTTTCGAACGAACTAAATTTTTCATTCAATTTCATGGAAAAAATGACGTGCCTTCGTAAAAAAATTTCTGCTCGTTTAATTCATCTTTAAATTGCTAACCCGTATCCTAAGAGTCTTTGAAGTTTACACATTTATCGTTTTTATCATACCAATAAGAAACACTCAGATATCTAGTACAAAAAAATGATAAATTTAAAATTCGTAGAACTTGATAAAATAAAGAGCACTGTTTTATTTTTAAATAATTGTTTTTAGTTCTACGTTCGAGGATGGAAATTAACACACCTCAAAGGCTTAACAATGCACCTTGAACATTTTTAATCACTCTCAAAGTTCATGAAACGGATTGAAACCCGTAAAAAACTGGTTTGAAGATACTTGCTTTTTCTACGTATCAAACGTCAGTCTCAATATATTTTAAGTAACCATAGACGAAGCTGAAATGATGAGCTATTAATTTTTTCAAAGTCGCAAAACGTATAAGAAACTTAGTAGTTTTTCCTGTTACTTTTTTTAATATTTTGTACCATCTAAGCACCTGCTTAAAATTTTGACTCATTTAAATTTTCACTTAAATTCATTCCTAAACTTATCCCTGAAATGAGCCAGGGCCATCTAACAAATAGTGACGTCATAAGTATTTTTGTTTTATTTTAGTCTACATAATATGTTGTAATATGCAATCAATCTCTTCGTTCAAAAAATATAATTAAAATTGAAAAATTTGATTACTGGGCATAAAAGTGATACTACTGTCTTGAAAAATGATCGAAATGAATTTTCAGCATTTTTTTAAACTATTCACCGTGGTATATAGCTTTTTCCACTAAGAAGAATTTGACAAAGAGGAAAAATTTTCAGGCATCACGATCACATCAAATTCGTTTTTTTTCTTTTATTTTCCATTTTACATTTCAAGTATTAAAATTTTAGCTGTTCTATTCCAGGTGTTTTTTTCACTTCTTAGATAGGTAGACATCCAAGTTTTCTTTGTTCATGAAGAGATATAGCTTTATGAAAAGTGCAGGAATCAAAGTTTATTGTTGGGAAAATTCGTTTGAAAAAAATTAAATTTTCATCATGCATTAAAAATGTATTTAAAAAAAAAAATAATAAATTAAATAGTGTAGATAACCAGATTTGCTATATTGTGTGAAAATTTATAAAATAAAATTAGGAAGTAATTTCGTATTTTATTGCCAACACACGAATTTAAACTTGGAAAATTATTTTTTATAATTATCATTAGTGGAATCAAATTAGCTATGAAGTGAATAAGTACAGTTGAGAGCTCTTTAGAGTATACTAAGTTCTTAATTTAATCACAATTTCAAGTGTGATGTAAAATTCATTTCGTTCAACTACTACCCCCATTAGGTATTTAAAAATTAAAAAATTTAAATATCTTATTAATTAAAAATTTGAAAAAAAGCAATCAACGTCAACATGCGAATAAAAATTTAAAACGTAATAAATTACTTACGTGGTTGTGTTTAGAGTCTATATTATGTTAACAGTTATTCGAAAAAAATCTTGAAATTTTCTTTCTATCCTACGCTGAATAGATCATACAGTCACTGAACAAACACTGTGGAGTAACACATTACCAGGTACCCTAGGTGGTTATATTCTAATCTCTTGAAACAATTTGATAAAAATTATATGAAATAATTCATTCGTTCGCTCATAATGTAAAAAGTAAAATCATGACTGATTCTTAATCTAGCATGCATTTAGACGAAAATATGCTTGATCGCTATTTTTTCTAGCCCCTCCCACTATGGGGATCCACCTCCTTTCTTAAAAATGCCTGTATCTCTCTTTCTGTTCATTCTACAGAAAAAATTTTCAAGCAAAAGTTTCTTCGTGAAAAATTTTGAGAAAAAAAATTGAAATTAAAATTAATAGAAATAAAATTAAAATAAACATTTGACAAGGCCAAGAATGGTCATAATGGTCTTTATGGCATAGAAAATCAGGCTAAAAAATTAAATTTGATAATAATTGAGAATTTTCAATAATTACTAGAGTTGATGTAAATTGTTATGATTTTCTGGTGTAAATTGGATGACAAATTTTTAAAAGTAAAGGGGTACCTTAAATTATTATTTTTTTAGAAATTGTATTGATTTTCAGCAGTTTTTTGAGTTATCAGCTACCTCCTGACTAGTTATCAACTGTTGGCAAATCAACTTAAATGATAAAAATATCAATTTTACAACCGTTCGGTTGGAAATTCCCGGAAAACAACTTTAATCTGTTAGAATGGATGCAAATCAGCTAGGATAAAATTTTCAGCTGCTGAAATTCATATCCAACCATTCTAAAATGTTTTAAAATCCTGGAGAAAATGAAACTTTTGCTGAAGGCTCAAGAACGCTTTGGTAATACGACAGATCGATTTGGCGAGGTAATATTAGGAAGTATGATAATTTTCGTCAATAAACGTTCACGCTTTTTCTGATTATGAATTTTCAAGTCTATTTTTTATCGCATCAATTTTAAATGGATTCAAAAAAGCTTTTTTACAACTGTGTGGCTAGAAATTCCAGTAAAATTACTATAATCTTTTAGAATGGGTGTCAGTAGGGTAGGATAAAATTTTTAGCTGCTGAAAATCATATCCAGCCGTTCTAAAGCATTTTGAAAATCCTGGAAAAATAATTTTTTCGCTGAAGGCTCCGGAACATCTGGAAAATTTGATAGGTACGTCGAATTTCAAGGTCAACGTTATGTAGCTACTAAATGTTTTTTAAACAAATGTCTCAACCGATTCAATTATTCAATTTTTCAAAATCCTGAGAAAAAAACAATTTTTTCGGAGCGTCCAGAACGTCTGGAAAATGAGCTAGATCGATTCGCGTGGTCAATATCGAGAAGTGATCCGATTTTCTCCATTATAATTTCAAATAATTATATTTTGTGAAACATTTTATTTTCGATGTATTTTTCAACTGTATGGTGGGTAAAAATGTTTAAAAATTCGCCAAAAATTCAAAAAAGAACTTTAGCAGCTGAAAATTTGGTTCCGGAGTTTTATCGACATGTCCTTTCAAATTAGCCAAGTTTCGTTCAAATCGGAGCTGGGCAGTTGAGAAGGTTCTCCGGTAAGTATTTTTTGTTCACGCAGTTGCAGGGGCGGATTTTAGGAAAAAGGCCCGGATGGAATTTAGATCATGAGCCCGTGAAGGCAGGTATAAATGCATTGATTCGATTTTTTTTTTAATGGGAGCTGGTGGATATTATAAAATAGTTCGTGAAAAATACATTCACTTTTTAATTTTTTTTAATCGGATCACAATATTTGTACAACTCTCTTCATAGATACAGAGATTCATTTCCACATCCCTTTTTTCTTTTAGTTTCATTTCATTTTATTTTTATTTATGAATATTTACACTAAAACTCCATATTTTGATGCATTACATGTACCTATGTTTCCATAACTTCATTTCACATGCTTGAATCAAAGTTTTAAAGCAAAGCAAGAGAGTATGGTCAAGCAGAGGAATCAGAAAACAGGGGAAGAGATGGCGATTTCAAATACTCTCACGTTGGAATAAACATTACGAATGAACAAAAACAAAAGAATACCCTTAAAATGCGTTAGTTTTGAAAAAAAAAAAAAAAAAACAAAAACTTTTGATTTGCTGTTAAATTGGTTTCTTCTTCGCTTATGCGAAAAAAATTACTATTTTTTTTTTCATTATTAAATTGATTAGATTAAATAAACGAGGTATTGATATCTACCCAAAAAATGAAATAAATTTTTTCTACACATTAAATCTAGAACAATTAAATTGGAATAAATTTAAAACAGAGTGTACTATCTTAATTGCATTAGTGAATATGTAATTAATTGGTAAAAATCAAAATAAATTAACGTAGATGAATTAATTTTTTTTTCTTGGTAAACGTGAACGAAATTAACAAATCAATACGAATGCGTGCAAACTGTTTACGAAAAATTTCAACGCACAGAATTTTTAATTAGATAAGTACATTAAGTGAAAGAAATTTCTATCTGTAAAAGGTTGTTTAGATTATGTAAGCAATAAAATTATTAATTTTAGGTTCTGATTGTTATATTTTTAAATCCATATTAATATTTTATATCATTAATTAAATTAGTTTTATACATTGATTTATCCAATTTAAATTTATTTATTTGGCCCAAATAAAATAATAAGTATAGGATTTTTCAATCGATATAATTAAGAAAATACTTACAGATGATATGTATTTAAATTATTATTATTTTTTATTTATTTATTTTTTGAGAAATATCAGTTTATAAAAAAATATTATAACAAATATATTTCATACCCTGGCTCTTTGAAGGTATAAAATATACATTGAAAACAATTATTGGCGAATTATTTTGCTCACATCGATGCGTTTCTTCGATTTTACTTTTTACACGTCTATAAAATGCGAAACAATTTGAAATTCAACGTTAAAAAGTGCAATTTCATCGTTAAATATTGATCGCATATGAAAAATAATAGCACCACTGAATTCGCCGGGTCAAAAAACCCCCATTTCGACACCTTATTCGATTAATTTCATTAATTTCACGATTTAAAATGGTTAACGGAAATATTTTCCAAATTTAAAACTGGATGGATGGGTAGCGCTATCTATTCAAACATTAATGAAATATTTACACTTAACGTGGTTTTTAAAATTTTTGGTACAAGAGACCTGCTAATATCCTATATTCTCCTAATGAAAATCCGGCTTTCGCACTCGAGTACGCCTCCGCTGCTGACGCTGCTTCGATACTTTACGTGTTATTTTGGTTGCATACGCTTTCAAATCAAGGCGAAAAATAAAATTTTTTTAAAAAGCAGCGTCGGCAGCGGAGACGCATTTAGGTACAAAATGCGGATTTTTACTAGGAGAATATAAGATATTGAAAGGTCTCTCGTTCCAAATACTTAAAATTTTAAATTTTTATTACGAGTTTCCCAGAGAATATCTGGCCAAGTGAAGTGTCTCCGGGTAGGTTTTCGATCCCGAGGAATCCATTTCTGCGGTCAATTGCGCTCGAAAATTAATCAGTTTCGAAAAAACACGTAATTTTACAATAAACTCGCTTCTACAAGACGAAATAAGCAACGTGAAGCAATTTTAATAGTAAATTAGGACTCAGAGATGTCCCATTAGTCAAAATCGACTCTGATATCAGGTACTTTTTAGCTCGAAAGCGAGTAATAAAAAATTTCAAGGATGAAGAATGCAAAGACTGGTTACATGAGGCTTCAAATAAAGGTGTAAAATTTATTTTTCTAGTAATTTGAATTATTTAACCATTTTTTTTACGTAAATACGTAAAATGTGTGTTTCTGTTTATGTAGGCAATCGAAATAAATCAATTAAATTTAATAATCTTTTACTTCGGCGAAGCTTCACATCTCTTGGACTTTCAGACATTGTGGACACATCTAAAGATTGGTTCGTCGGTCAGATTATTGTAATTATAATTTTACCAGTTTGGTCACTTCTTGAACGAGAAAATTGAAAAAATAAAAGAAAAGATAAAAGAAACATTGAAATATAATTTCTCAAATTCACTTAAAATAAATACATGTTAATAATTAAGTAAAATTACGTTCACTCTCAATTTAATAATAATTTACAATGAAAATGCTACATTTGTATGATTCGTAAAAAGCGTGGTTGGTATACCCTGATTACTTTTCAAAAACGTGCACCTTGCAGGGTTTATAAGCCTTCATTACCACCAAATCAAACATCAACTTCAATCACATCGTAAAAATTTGTCATAAAATTCATATTTAAACATTTTTTTTTTTTTTTCAAATACAAAAACATCAAGGATCCCAAAAAATAACACGAATTCACAAACAACCGACTTTCAATAGCTCAACAATCACCTTAATCGGTTTAATGATTTTTTCTAAATGAAAGAAAAAAATAAATAAAACACCGTACATAAAGATCTTAAATTAACAATAAAATTTTAAGGCACTAACGTAAAAAAATATTGGTATTTTTGTGCAAAACAGCTTTAAAACTTTTAAAACCATTAAAAAAAATTGACGATCACATAATGTAACACCATCTTAATGTTACGCAAGCAAAAATTGTAATACAAGAGAGAAAAAATTAAAAAAAAAAATAAATAAATGCTAAAACGGTATTCAATTAAATGCACAATAAAATCCAAAAAAATACACATTCGTGATTCAAGAATAATTAAAAACCTACGTGTCAAATTCGTAAAATTGAACGAGCCCAGCTGGCCTTTTTGGAGAGATCAATGCCTTAAAATACGCTTACCTTAAACAGGGAAAATAAAACGAAAAAAAAAATACATAAATATAAAAAACATTGCAACGCATCAAGCGAAATACAAACATCACATGAAATTAAGCTCGAGCGGTGAATTCGCACGCGATTCACACTTACACAAGTATAAAGTACAAATTTGAAGGACTAAACGAATACGACGAAATTAAAATTTTAGGTACTAGATCACGACACCAAACGTTTAAATTTTTTGAATAAAATCTAATTTACACACTTAAATATTTTTAAACGAAAAAAAATCATAAAATTGGACTCGTTTAGTCCTCCATTACATCATTCATCGGTAATTAACCAATAACATTTGCGATATTTCCTTTTTTCCAAAATCATCGCGAATAAAATTTTACAATCACAACTTATTCGCTAGTAACACGGTTACAAATGATAAAAAAAAACACACACATTTTCAGGCATAACCCGTTCATCTTAAAAATCGTCATTTCATTCAACGAAACAAATTGAAACTTTTTAAAAAGCCGTATTATAATAAAAAAGTAGAGAATATTTTCCTCTTCAAAAAAAAAAAAAAAAAAACAAAAAAAAACTGCATTAGAAAAATGTACGAAACATGACAAAACAAAAAAAAACTGCATTAGAAAAATGTACGAAACATGACAAAACGAGACGATTGTTCGATAGCCAATTTCAACAGCATCTTCGTGTATTATTTCATACTACTGGAAGTTCATTTCATTGTACGGAAATTCCAGCGAACTATCCATCGTCATGTCGAAATTATCCACGCCACTCGCATCAGCAAAACTAAAGACAGACACAACAAACCAATAATTAGATACTAAGCTAATATAAAAATTAAAATAAATCGCGTTAAGTATATTAGATAATCACCTCGAAGTGGAGAAATAAATTAAAAGATTGCAGCAGTAATAAGCATTATTACAATATAAACTACGTATTAAGAATATCAACGCAAAACAATCAAAACAATGGAATGCTGTGTCTGTCGAATTAAAAAAAAAAAAAAGTAACGTAGCAAATTTTAAAAGCGCGTTAAAGCTCGAAAAATCAATTCAATATTTATCACAATAAGAGTAAAACGAAGAATGAAGATAACGAATAGTTTCAAGCTCAGTTATTGGAATTACACGATGAAGCAATCATGCATATTACGTGTACAAGATAATAAGTAAATAAGGTATAAAATTTAAGAACGATAATACATTTAGGAAATAAATAGGCAGGTTAAAATACGATTCGAATTAGGAATAATATGGTATATGGTATGTTTTAGATAAATTGGTAAGTGTATTAGTGCAATTCAGCGTCTCAATACCTAAGACTTTGATCGGCAGCACCAAGTATCGATGCATCACTCGGTGAGTTCGGATGGAATATCGATTGCGGCGTATTTGGACCGCTTTGTAGTCCTCCCACCATCTGCGGTACGTTCAAGGAGGAGAATCCAGGCAGATGCGTTATTAGTATCGGTCTTACGTATCCGTTAGTCGAAGGAGCTGGTGAATCTGTAAACAAGATAAACAGATGGCATGTCAATTTATACGCATCTCGGTAAGAACACTAGTCAAGCCCTTTAGATTTTAAGACTGATCGTTCTATTGACCTCATAGGCAGAATTTAGGGGTTTGGTTGTGGGGGTGCAGAGAGGGGGAGACTAAACCTCTTTCAACGTGTGGAAAACCAAAAAAATTAGAAAAAAATGCTCATGTTTTACGAAGCTCAAGTTGTTTTTCTATTCCTGTTCATTTGCATAAAATTTAGTACACACAGAAAAATTTTCTGCGGGGGGGGGGGAGGAGGCGCTAAATCAACATCTGGAAAGGGCTCAACTCCCACCTTCTCATAAATTATCGTATGACTGACCTACGACAGGTGAAGAGGGGAATATCAACAAAATCCATTTTGGAGTCTTAGAAGACCATGTAATATTTATTTTAATTTAAATTTTTTCCCCCCGGAGACTAAAATTATTTACTGAGCTCGATTCAGTCCAGAATCGCTCCAATTCGGTCAATCGGCTCAGGTTGGCGGTGGATCAGATATACTTGAGTGGGGATGAACTTGGGTTAAAATTCAGCTATACCCCAATTTGGGGAGGGGGTGCTGAGGGGCTCAAAAACGCAAAAATTGCCCCTTTTGGAGCCAATTGATAGAGAATCAAAAGTTGTACAACATATCTAAAAATCAACCTTCTAAGTCAATTAGGAGGGGAGATATAGGGGTTTTCCCCTTTTTCACCTTGAAAATAAGCTATTCCTCCCCTATCACCGCACCAAATTGAGCTAGGAAGTTGAAATTTGGTATTTACATTTAGTTGGGGCCCTAGATGTGCCTTTTGGGAGTTCCAAATTTTTAACTCTATTGCACCCCCTCACAGGCCACAGAAACAGAGTTTTTTGATTGTTTTTTTTTTTTCATTTTATTATTTCTTGAGTTTGTTTCCCGTATAATTCCCCTCCAAATTGAGCTAGGGACTTGGAATTAGGTATGTACATTTAGGAGAGGGGGGGGGGGGTTCTTGATGTGCCTTTTGGGAGGTCTCGACTTTTGAACGTAATTCACTCTCTCACAGCCCAAAAAAGGGGGTTTTCTGGTCGTTTTTTATTTTTTGAGTTTGTTCCTCGCATAACTACTCTCCAAATTGAAGTAGGAAGTTGAAATTTGGTATGTACATTTAATAAGGATCGAAAATATTCTTTTTTGGAGCCTCGTCTTTTCAGCTTCATTGCACTCCCTCATAGCCCCAAAAATGTTGTTTTTTGGTTGATTTTTCTAATTTTTTGAGTTTGTTCCTCGCATAACTCCCGTTCCGAATTGAGCTATGAAGTAGAAACGAGGTAAGTAGATTTAGTATAGGTTTTCGATGTACCTTTTGTTTGTTTCAACTATTCAACCTCATTGCATCCCTTCACAACCCCCAAGAAGTTGTTTTTTTGTAATTTTTCTCATTTTTTGAGCTTGTTCCTCGCATATGCCTCTCTCTCTCTCCCCCCCTCAATCGGGCTAAGAAGTTAAAGTTTGGTATGCTCATTTACCATAGGTCCTCGATTTGTCCCTGGTGGTGTCGACTGTTTAGCCCCATTGCAACCCTTACACCCCACCATCACTACTGATCAGGAAAAAAGCTTCGCAAAGCGACGCTTTTTTCAATTCACATATTTATATTATTTCACGAAAATCAAGCTAGAACAGGATATTTTTACAAATCTTCAAGGATTAGAAAGATCTGCTTCATGTTTTTTCAGCACGATTTCCCCTTCTTTCATCACCACCTTCTCCCAATTCATCGCCTAGATCAAAAACGTTCAAAGCCAAGACGAAACGATGGAGAGGGATTCGAATAATAAAAATTTCAAGTAATTTTCAATCTGACAAATTTCAACGTTCTTTCGATGATTTTTGTAGAATTTCAATCATCATTATAATTATAGACCTGGAGCGAAACCAAATGTGAATTAAAATATCACATTGCATTTTTTGGCATCGAGAAGAAAAACACAAAATCGTAATATTGAAAAAAATGAATAAAAAATTACCCATAAAAGGCGTATAATATTTGCCAAATGCTTTCTCCTTCGGTATATCCGGATACAAATACACTAAATGAGACAGATCGTTCAATCTATCAGCCAACGTACGAATAGCAAAATCTTTCGAGGTAAATGGATGCACCATTGTAACCGTTTTTTCTCCATTAGGTGCTGTAAAAGTAGCAAAAAGAATAGATTAAAATTATTGTAAAAATCGCCGCAATACGCTATCGATATAAAATTCGTCGAAAATTTACACAACATGCGCGCTATAAAAAAGGTGAGTAACCCGGAAGAAAAAATGGTGAAAAATCCAAATCCGAAATCTAACGATATCAACAATGACAATAGCATTACCTGTTCCGACCCAAGCAATGGTAATACCGCCCAATTCGGAATCAGAGTATCGAAGTAAAAATGTACCCACATTACACATACTGAGCATCTCTTCCGCTTGCCTTTTACGTACGAAACCGAGAATAGTGCTACAACATGCATTAAAAACAGAAAGAAAAAAAAACCACCTTCACTATACAAAACTACAAAATCTACTCAAGCACGATACTATAACAAAATTCAACTATCATGTACTAGACAAAGATAACTACATAAATACGATAAACAAATGAAAATATTTTCCTGTATTACATACCCATCGACCCAGAGTTGTTTCAAATGATCTTTCGTTAGTTTCATAATCGCATAGAACCAATCCCAGAAGGTGAAATTTCTATCTGGTAAGTTCTCTTTGCAAAATTGCGACCAAGATAATTGCATCGAATCGTAATCATCACATTGTACTCTACACGAAGGAGGGAATAATGATTTGACGTAAAAATTTTGCGCATGCGTATTACAGACGCAACCGGTTTACTTACTTGAATAATTTTTCAGCCAAATAGTTCATATTTTCGACGGACAAAGTTTTACCGGTAACCGAGGTGAACTTCATGTTGAGAGCGTTTGCTACCTTACCCCAGCTTACTCTTTCTGGCACCACAAATGGTTTACGAGCAGCTTCAGCGAACGCATTATCCCATGTGATGGTAGCCCAAGCATGGGGGTCCTGATTACCGTGGACTATGACAGTTACCGGCAACGAAAGGGTATATACATGAGCGTCTATTTCGCCTCCTACTTTGAACTTCGAAGTGAATAAGAGAGCGAATTTTTCATCCACTACGGATTCGGAACCTTTCTTTTCCGCTCGCTTGATTTTTTTCAGTTGCATATTCCTGTATATAAAATATACAACGATATTAGATGAAATTCTAATATTAAAATTTACTACGTCATCGCTTCGAATGAATGTTGGAAAAATTTCTCTTTACCTGAACGTAATCGATAACTGTTTACTCGACTGTTCGTACTCCATAGTTCCGGTATTGTTCAATATTTCACCACTTACGTCGCCTTTAATGACATTTTCGGTAAGAAGAGTATTCGCTTGCTGTTCGCTAATGATGGAAACTTTGACCTGTAAAATAAAACGTACGAATATAAATATCGAACTGATGATTTATCTCATCATTCGTACCTTAATATAAAATAATTTAATTAGTTCCAGGAATTTGCACAAAAAAACCAGTGTTTTGAAAGCTACAAAAAAAGACAATGTCGAGTCTGCTAAACACAACAGGCTAAATTTTAGCCTGTCGCGTAAATTTAGACTAATTTTAGGCGAAGGTAAAAGGTATTTGGATGTTGAAAATATTCATCTAAAAAGCTTAATAATTTTTCAACAAAGTTAAATTTCTACAAAAAATCGGTTTTCGTGACTGATCAAAACATTAATAAGATATTAAACATAAATTCAATCGAATCATTTAATGTTTGCACCACAAAGACTATTTTAAGCTTATCTGCAATGGAATGAGCGTAAATTTATGAAACCGATCAGGGTCTCAACTAAATCTCCATGCTAAAGGCTAAAAGGGGATAAGCTTAGGTAAATTTGCCTCGATGACATTTTGAGATGATATTTTGGTGGCAGATGCATGCTATCGAGATACATATACTTGAACGAAGCATTGGACCCTCAATCTCACTGGTTTTCAATAATGGGAGGGGGTCCTTTTTTGATATGGATACGTCTTGGGGTGGGGGGGTTATTTTGTGAAAACGTGATGCTTCTGCTTTAAAGTTTATAACCAAAAGCTCGCGATGAAAGATGATTATGAATAATTTTTGCACTTTATGTGAAAAATGATGACATGAATGCGTCTAAGTGAAAAAAAAATTCAGCCTGATTTTCAGAAGATATTATAATCACGAGAATTGAAAGAAAAAACATGCTTTTTTCCTGACTAGTATTAAGGATAGAAAGAGTTTAATGGGGCTAAAATGTTGAAATCTCCAAAAGACACATCTAGGGTCCATACTGAAAGTACATAACTAATTTCAAATTCCTAGCTCAATTCGGAGGGGAGTTATACGAAAAATAAACTCTAAAAGTTAGAAAAATCGATAAAAAAAACTACATTTTTAGGTTTGTGAGGAGGTGCAATGAGGCTGAAAAGTCGAAACCCTCAAAAGACACATCTAAGCTCCCTACTGAATGTACATACCAAATTTCAACAACCTAGCTCAATTTGGAGGGGAGTTATGCGAGGAATAAACTCAAAAAATTAGAAAACCTGACCAGAAAACTACATTTTTTGAGGCTGTGACGGAGTCCAATGCAGTTGAATAGTAGGGATCCCCAAGAGGCACATTTACAGCTCCTAATAAATACACATACCAAATTTCAAGTTCCTAGCTCAATTTGGTGGGGAGATAGGGGAGGAACATCTCGTTTTCAAGGTCAAAAAGGGGAAAACCCTTCATATCTCCCCTCCAAATTTACCTAGCACGTTGATTTTTGGATATTCTACACAACTTTGGATTCTATATCGATTGGCTCAAAAAGGAACAAATTTTACTTTTTGGGGCCATCAGCACCCCCTCCCCTAAATTGGGGCATAACTGAATATTGACCCAAGGTCATCCGTATTCATATATATTTAATCTATCGCTAAACTGAGTCGATTAACTAAATTAGAAAGATTTTTGTCAGTATCAAGCAGAGTAAATGATTTTAGTCTTCGAGAGAGAAAAAACAAAAACAAAAATAAATATCTGATATGACCAAAAATGGTCTTAATGGTCTTCTAGCACCCTCCAACGATGCTCCCAGAGCGTATACGCTCTAATTTTTTTTTACATGCGAGATAACAATAAAATTTAGCATTTAAGACTCATTTTTCGATCGCTGATCCTCAAAATTTTCCAAAACAATTTCAGTAGATTCTTCCTTTCAGAAGTGGACGATTGTTACACCATTGATCAAGGTAGTCTTTAAAAATTACAAAATTTCTTTCCAACAAAACCCTTGGAAATGGTACATTTTTCGCTATTAAAATTTTTGTTTTTTTAATAATTTCTCCTCGCTCCACTCGGTTGGGTGCCGATCCGTTCATTCGTTATTTTTGAATTTTGTGGTATCGAAGCACAGAATTACTTACAACATCATGGAAAAAATTTTCAATCTATCTTTATCCATTCTTCACAAAATTAAGGCAATTTATCAATCGACCCCCCCCCCCCACTCCTTCCCAATAATAATTGGCTAGTTTCATGGCGGAGATGGAGGTGTAGTATAAAACACTTTCATTGGAAAGAGATGGGGAAGTCGAAAATCCATTTTTTTTTCAAAATTTTACCCTCGCTTTGTTCAAGTGTACAATATTATTATTTATTTAATTTTTGAAAATTGAAATTCGAAAAAACTAAACTTCTGAAATTCTACATGCCTCAAAAATCAATTTAATATCCTAACCTCGTTCAGAAAAAATTTAATCCACTTCCTTAAGAAATTCCTGGATGCCTACGCCAATGTTTGACCATAATTGTCTGATTTTCGTTGACAATATTTGGTGGAAAAAAAAACAGATCGTTCTTACGATAAAAGTTCATGGCTTGGAAATTTAAAATTCGTATATACAAGTACCTGAGGTGGATTCATATACAAATTCAGCTTTCCACCGACTAGTAATCGTACTTTCGCTGAAAATCTGGTATTCGTTTTCATGACTTGTGGTGGTTGTTTCTCGATAACAAAGGTACTGTGGTGAAAAAAAAAAAAAACAACGATGAGTAAAATTCATCCCACGGAATAAACATTTATGCTATTATACAAATAAACGATAGTTTGATAAATTAAAATTAAAAATGTAGAAAAAATTACATTTAAGCAATACGTCATCCATCATACATCGAAAAAATTCCGGATGCAAACTTTTAGATAATATTCGAAAATTTTTTCGCTCTTATTTAACTTCCTATTTGGTTTTCCACCAAGTTTTTTTTATCGTTCGAATGCTTACATTTTGAAAAAATATCATTTTTATAATATATCCTGTTCGTAGTTTGATAAAGAAATTGAAACTATTATACCTACTCGTAGATTAAGACGAAAAAAATGAATGATTCTTACACATTCGTAAAGATTTTTTTTCAACAGTTCGTCATATTTCTTATAATTTTGAATAAGTTCATTACTCATTTTTGATTTCTTAATGAGCAGATTAAGTCAATACGTAATCAACGTAGTAATATCATTTACTAAAGTAATATTCCTTATTAACGATCGAATCGATTGAATCATTCACGATTTTTCAATTTCTGAATAGTCATGGGAATCTCAAACATACACTCAACACTGACGTAATTATCGGAGAAAATTCAACAAACAAATGTTGTCATTTTGGTGTTATGCGATGCATCATTTTTGAATTAGCAAACATTAAATCTCACTTTAAAAATTTCAATCAATTAGGATAAAGATTGCTCCTTCTACTTTAACAGGCATTGTAATTACTATGTCAATTTTAGATCAGAAAAACGTCATCAAAATCTATGGTATAAAAGTGGCATACGTTTGGTAAATTTCTGAGTTTCAGGTGACACTTGAATGACAACACATTAGTGACAAATTTCTGACACATATTTGCTGGCATTATCATGGGACAAATGTTATAATATGTTTGGCGTTTTTGTTGGCACTTTAATGTTGTTTAAATGACACATTTTTCATGCTTGTAAGATTATATTCTATTGGCACAAATATGACACGAAGTTGATGTTTCAGCTGACACGTTTGCGACACACGAATGACATATTTTTGACACACGTTGTGTAGCACTACCATGAAACAAATATGTCATATTATTGCCATTTCAGTTAGTTATTATGGTACAAATGTGACTTGGTAGTAGCATACTATTGGCAACGTTATGGCACAATCTTGACACAGTTGTGACATGTTTTTGACACTATTTTGGCACATTTCTGACACAATTGTGACTTAATTTTTAGCACACAACTCTAGAATATCTTCATCTGGATTTTGATAAATCAAAATAAAGCTATGTCACGACTGAATTAAAACAGTGCCCAGATGGTGTCAAAAATTTGCTACAATTGTGTCGGACTGGTGTCATAATATTGTCGGAAGTGTGCCACTACTAAGTCACATTAGTGTCATAATCAAGTCAGAAGCATTTTATTGACAACATTATGACACAATCTTAACACAGTTGTGACATGCTTCTGACAAAATTATGACAATATTTTGACACACTTGTGACAAGCTTTTGACACTATTTTTTGCGCATTTCTGATACAATTGTGACATATTTTTGGCACAACTCTAGAATATTTTGATCTGGATTCTGACAAATCAAAATAAAGGTACATCACAGCTGAATCAAAATAGTGCCAAGATGGTGTCAGAAATATGCTACAATTGTGTCAAACTGGTGTCATAATGTTGTCACAATTATGTCACTAAGTCATATATGTGTCATAGCCAAGTCAATAGCACGACAAATGTCATTATTATGACTATAGTGTGCTGCTGAAACAGAGTCAAAAACCTACCTCAACTTTCGCTGTTGTCAGAAGTATGCCACTATTAAGTCACATTAGTGCCATAATCAAGTCAGAAGTATTTTATTATTATGTCAATAGTGTGCCATCATTGTCAGGAATAAAAAATTAGGTAGTTAATGCCCTTTAGGTCTTCTAATACTAACTTCCTAGGAAGATGAGTTGGCAAAGATGTCGAATTTCACCCAACAGGTCCAAAGTTCAAATCCCAACATCGGGAAAAATTTTTTTTTTCAATTTCGTAAGTTCATGTAAATAAAAAAATAACTAATAAAATAACTAATACATTAATACGTATACCAATTTAGTACAATGGAAAGTGAAATATTTTAGAAACATGTCATTTTACAACAAAAGGTGTTATTTTTACATCAGAAGTGTGCCATTATCATGTCAGAAATGTGCCATTATCGCGTCAAAAACATGCCACTGATGGGTCAAATACATGCCATTAATACGTCACAGTAACGTTATAGCCATGTCATGAGGAAGTCATTTTGGAGTCATCCTGGTGCTACAATTGCACCATTTCAATGTCATTGTCATGAGTTTAGCAAATTGCATTACCAAAATGTGCCATTTTTGCTGTCAAAAGTCTCACGTCAGAACTGTGTCATGTGACTAGACAAACAAAACTTCTATGCAACAAAATTTGTTGTAAAAATGTTTTTTTTCCTGCGCGTGATAAGTCTTCAAAAATATTGAACATAAACCATGAAAAAAATTACAGTTTCCCCCTAATACTGAAATAAGGACTAAATTCAAAATATCTGTTCACGTTGGTTCAATTCTGTTCAATTTTGTTCCTAAGAACAGAAATGAACCGAATTCTAAAACTAGAACCAAAACCTAAATTTTAAAGAACCAAATCTCAGAGCAGAAATCAGAAACTTAATATCTCGAACGAACCGTTCAGAACCAAAATCGAAAACCAAAATTCAGAAGAACAGAATCAGAGAACTGAAATCAGAAACTGGACTTCTCAAACAAACCTGTTCTGAACCAAAACCAAAAACCTAAATTTAGAAAAACGGAACCGAAAATCAAATCAATTAGGAATCGTTCTTCGAAACCTTGCAAAACATTATTCATAATCAGTGGCCTTCCGAAGCGATGTGCTCTATGGGGAGGGGGGGGGTGCTTCAAATTTACCAAATAATTTTTTTTAATTTACCAACCAATTTTACCAACTTTTAAAATTTATAACTGATTTCTCAAAACTTTTGTAACTTATCAAAAAAGCAAGTTTTATAACTAAAAAAATTTATTTAGCATGCACAAACGTACATTTTTTGGTCAAGAAAACATTTTTAATAACTTTTTTTAAACTAAAATTTTCTAATGCCTATTTATTTAAATTTTAATGCGTTAATATCGCATTTGCGACAAAGACTGGACGATTTTTGGCAAATTTAGGGCTGCAGTCGAACATTTTACAGTTTTCCCAATTTCAACCAGTGACGGTTTTGCATATTTTGCCACCACAGGCAAAAACATTCTTTGTTACCATTTGAAAAAAATAAAGGACGAAAACTTCACGCTACAATTATCACTTGAGAAGAATGGAAAAATTATTCTGAAATATTAGGAATGGAGGGTCAAAAAACGGTGCTCTAGCGCATCGATGAATTCTAAATTCCAGATTTTATTACACGTTAAGATTAATTCATTTCGCAAAAAGGTATGCTTCAAATTTATTTTTCAAAAAAATTTCTAGGAAAACCAAAGCTTAAAAGTTCCTTCCTTCGGATGTGACCGTACTCTCACGAAAGTCAAGTACCAACTAGTTTTGATACAAGCCTCATCTCAGTACCTAAATATTTCCATCTGTATTTCAGCATTACGCAAAAATGTACAATTCACTTCGATAGGTGGAAGGGAGGGTTACAGGATTTAAATTTCCTTCAATGTGTCAGAAAATGTAACCGTATAGGTACACCTCGAACGAAGCGAGGGTGAAAATTTTACAAAATATTGGATATAAGGGGTCGCAAAATAATTGTAAAAATTAGAAAATGTTGGAATAAAAATTTCAAAACTTGTCACCCCTAAAAATCGTCCACTGTGGGCACAAATCCAAAAAAGGTTTCGCAGTAAACCCGTCACTGATTCCAACATTTCATTAATTTTTATTTTTTTCAACTTCTACCAACTGTCATCCAATTTTGACAACTGCGGAACGCTTGTGGGTGGTGAAACGTCCCCCCCCCCCGTCTGGTAAGCCTCTGCATTTCGATTTCTTTGGATATTTTGGTAAACCTAAATACATATCTTTATCCCCCGAGCGAAGCGAGAATGAAAATTTTACAAAATATTCGGCATAAAGGGTCGAAAAATTACTGTAAACATTGAAAAATGAATTCGGCCACTTTGGGCGCAAATCCAAAGAGACTCCTCGGTAAAACTGTCACCGATTCCAACATTCCATTACTTGTCATTTTTTCCAACTTCTACCAACTGTCATCCAATTTTTCCAACTTCCGAACGCTCGCAGGGTGAGACGCCCTCTCACCCCCCCTTCCCCGTTCGTTAGGCTTCTGTTCATAATATTGAAAGCTCAGTTTGTTGTGCTTTATAAAATGATATCTTACTAGTTGTAAATTTTCTAACAGGGAAAAGAATTTAGAAGGTATACGTCTTGAAATTCGTACTTTTGCGAAATACTAGACACCCTATTGGTACATGTTCGAAAATAACGCTAAAAATTATAAAATTTCATACCGTCGATAAACTCACTTGGTAACTAAAGCTGATAACAATTCGGTAAATTTGCCATTTAGTGCGGATAACGTAGTGCTGAGATCTCTGGGCGCGACAATGTACGCGCTAGCATTTATCACCAATCTGTCCATTTCTTTGAGGTGGTTTAAATTAGCCCAGGCAATTTCAGCTAAACCGTCGCACCTGCATGAACACACGTTCAAATCAATACCATATACTAAGTACTTATAAACAATAAGACGAGTACAACGAACGATTATCTCAACAATCGAATGCCTAAGATCAGATCATACCAACTGATCGACTGATCGTACACTTACCACGATTGAATAACGTCCAAATACGAATGCTCGAATTCGTAACCGTTGCCGGCCAGTTGCTGGTGTCGTTTCCACGTGACCAATTCAGTATTATGCACTTCGTGTATCAAGTTGCTGACGAGATGATGTACAGTTTTCAATTTTTCAATAATGCTACTTTGATAAGCCTTCAATGAATTGTGCTGTAAAATAGGAAAAAAAATATAGAATTCAAGTTGATAGCAAGTATACAAATACTTACGTAGGTATTTTAACGACAACGACAACAACTTACTATTTCGGTTATGCTGACTTCTAGAGCATTTTTCGATTGTACTAGTTTATTCAAAACTATGATATATTCTTGCCTTTGGCTTTCGGGCGAAGCTTCTAATTGATGTATTTTATCTGGAAAAAACAAAAAAAAAAACATCGATCGATCGATCGATAAATTAGTAATGTACGAAGTAAGTATGTCGAAATAAAATAGCCCAACATACTACCAACAGTTTACCTTTGATTCTTTGATATTCGGTAAAATTCAACACGAATTTTTCTTGTTGGGCGTCCATATTTTTGATACTGACATTCAACTCTCGCGTCAAATTTTGAACCCCTTCTATGTTGGTACTGAGCTGCGAAAAGCTGGCATTATTGTTATAATACGTTCTTTTCTGGTCCATTCCGTTAACAGGCGAGAACTGTAATCGCGGATAAAACGAACACATGTGTAAGTACGAATAAGTACAATAATTACTATAACACTAAGCCAAATAAAGTCTTATAGGTATCGTATTTCTCACATCAATTAACAAATTAACGAGGAAATCGCCGTTACGAGATATCGTCCAAGCGATACATATAAAAAAAAAATATATATATATATATAAAATGAACGCGCGCCGCCAACCACACATAAACTAATGTACGCACTTCTGCGATGCTCCCCTCACCCAACCCCCACCATCCATTTCTCTCTTTCTCTACAGGTAGGTTGGTGGGTAGATAGGTACACGTAGGTATTTGTCTCTCTCCTTCACGCTGTGTATTTGTCTCTCTCTCTCTCTCTCTCTCACACTCTTTCTGGTGGTGTTGTTTGTGTATTTTTTATACATATGTAGGTATAGGTACCTAGGTAGGTATATCGGCGATATGATGTACCATACCGTACCCAATACAGCACACACTACATACGTGTAATTTCTTATCTGTCTCTCGACCACCATTAACATACACATTACACATACGTGCACATGTACACCTAATCATAATACAACGTATACATTAAATCAGTAACACCAAACGATGGCTCGAAGGTCTGCAGTCTGCACATCGGACCTGGCCAGTATAGTTCCTCCGCTTATTGCTGTAAAAAATCACATAAAACACAAAACACACGTCAACTTACCAATTGAGACTGTTCAACTAATCTCATTTCGGTCAACAGACTGTCTTTTATTAGACGAAATAGTTCTAAAGGATTGCAACTGTAACGTTCCTGAAAGAAAAAGCAAAACAAAACAAAATTTCGTTAGAGAATACATCATTTAGGTATTATCGTTGTTGTTGTTGTTGTTGTTATTATTATTATTATTATTATTATTATAACGACGTCTGATAAAACATAAAAAACACCAACGACAATGTTCGTGGGTATGTTTTAACGACTGTTCGTAAAAGAAATTATCAGCATACATATGTGCGAGTACGAAGTACCACAGTACAGATGGGCATTGTAAAGTAATGCATAGGAACACGTACGAACCAACGTAGGCGAAAATTGAGCTCAACGTGTATTCGTAATCACATTTAATCAGTGTACTTGAAAAATACGCGCTAAAATGTATACCTCGAGTATAGTACACGTTTACCTTATTCGATATAGCGAGTAAATACACATTACTGTTTCAGTACTATCGACCAATCAATTACAAGAACGGAAAATTTTTCCAAATAAATATTAAGGGGTAAAAGAAAGGGTTTAATGGAACTAAAAAGTCGAAACCCCTAAAAGGCACATCTACGGCACCTACTAAATGTATATATCAAATTTCAACTTCGTAACTCAATTTGGAAGGGTAGTTAGGCGAGGAACAAACTGAAAGATAGGGAAAAAAGACCAAAAAACACATTTTTGGAGCTGTGGTGGGGGAGGGGGAGGGGGAGAGGGCAATGGGGCTGAAAAGTCGAGACACCCCCAAAAGGCACATACCAAATTTCAGCTTACCAGCTCAATTTAGTGGGGAGTTATGTGAGCAACAAAATTGAAAAATGAGAAAACCCGACCAAAAAACCATATTTTTGGCGCTGCAAGGCGGTACAATGGGGCTGAAAAGTCGAGACCCTAGCTTCCTCCCTCCCCCTTCCCCCCACCAAAGGCACATCTAGGGCTTATACGAAGTCCTCATACCAAATTACAACATCCTAGCTTAATTTGGTGGGGAGGTAGGGGAGGAACAGCCCTCTTCAAGGTCAAAAAAGGAAAAAGCCCTGGTACCTGCCCTACTACTTGACTTGGAAGGTTGATTTTTGGATATGTTATGCAACTTGGATTCACTATCAACTGACTCAAAAAGGAACGATTTTTACGTTTTTGGCCCCTCAGCACCCCCTCCCCTGAATTGGGGCATAACTGAATATGGACCCAAGGTCATCCTCACTTATATGTATATCTAATCCGTCGCCAAACTTGACTGAGTGACCGAATTGCCGCGATTTTGGTCACTATCGAGCTGAGTAAATGATTTTAGTGTTTGTGGGAGAAAAAAATAAAAATAAATATCTGACATGGCCAAAAGTGGTCTTAATGGTCTTCCAAGACCCCAAAACGGGAATTTTTTTATATCCCCCCTCCCCCTCATCCGCCGTAGGTCGATAGACTGTAACAGCCTGGTTTTCACTGACAATATCGTAGTAGATCAGGCTAAAAGGGAACGAGAAAAGTATACAATGATCAAATTATTATCACAAATTCATTAAAAATTTTTCTTATTTTTGAATGATCTAGCGGAGAAATAGAGCAATGAGAGGATAGTGGAGGACTGAATAAACCCGTTGAAAATAGGAACAATAGCGAAAACTTGCAATCAGGGATAATTTTGAATTAAAATATATGTAATGATTCCTCTTATGAAAAAAATTTCCAATTTTTAGCCTGATTTTCTGTATTATATTGCCAATGAAAACCAGGCTATTACGATCCATCGACCTACTCTGGATTGGGGAGAGAGATATCAACGAAATCCTTTTTTTGGGTCCTAGAAAACTATTAACATCATTTTGGCCATGTCACATATTATTTTCTATTATTATTTTTTTATTATTTTTTCTCCGAACATTAAAATCATTTACTCGGCTTGATACTGGACAAAATCATTCCTATTCGGTCAACATGCTCAATTTGACGGCGGATCACATATACATGAGTGAGGATGACCTTGGATAAAAATTCAGTTATGCCCCCTTTTTGGGGGAGCGAGTGCTGAGGGACCAAAAATGAAAAAATTGTCACTTTTTGATCCAATCTTTAGACAATCAAAAGTTGCATAATATATCTAAAAATCAACCTTTCAAGTCGATCAGAAGGGGAGATATGAGGATTTTCCCCTTTTTGATCTTGAAAAAGAGCGGTTCCTTCCTTATCTCCCCACCAAAATGAGCTACGAAGTTGAAATTTGGTATGTACATTTGGTTGAGGCCGTGGATGTGCCTTTTGGGTCCCGACTTTTCAGCTCCTTTATGTTGTAAATATAGCGAGAATGTGAGGTGGTAATTCAAGCGTCGCTTCGTTATTCTTAGAAATTTGATTAAGCTGTTTTATCTGTATCCGGTGGATCGAATGGTCAGCTTATTCATATGTTGTTTTGTAATCTTTTAGGCTTATTGTACACATCACAGTGTAATATATGTTTATACTCGCGATCTATTTTCAACTGTCCCCCTCCAGAGTCTCGGAAATGTGGTTTTTTGGCCAGATTTTCTAATTTTTTGATTTTTTTGAGTTCACTTTTCTCGAAAGTCTTCTCTGAATAGAGCTAGGAAGCACATTTAGTGGGACCTTAGATGTGCCTTTTGAGGGTCTCGACTTTTCAGCCCCATTTCACCCCTTTATAGCCTCAGATATGTAGTTTTTTGGCCATTTTTTCCTCGTTTTTTGAGTTTGTTCCTCGCGTAACTTCCCTGCAAATTGGGATAGGAAGTTGAAATCAGGTATGTACATTCAGTAGGAATCTTAGTTGTGCCTTTGGGGGGAGGGGGAGGGTCTCGATTTTTTAGCCCCGTTGAATCCTTTCTCCGCAACGCTGATTAGGAAAAAAGCATCACTTTTTTTTTACTCTCATGACTGTGATATGTTACGAAAATCAGGCTGAAAGCATCGCAATGCGATGCTTTCTTTTTAGGATTAACTTCGAACAAACGTAGTTGAAAAAAAAATCTTATAATAGTCCAGTCAAATTATCATTACACAACGGAAAATTCTACGGCCAAAAATTCTTTTCGCAGGGTTGCAGTACACCATTCCCCAAATGATAAATCCAAAATCGGACTAATATCCCCATTTGTGCTCCAAAAACAGTTTTTTTTTACCAATAACTTTGCCTGACTTTGTTCCTGAACGCGACAGAGAAAAAAAGTCTGATCAAAAATTGCAGCTGGTCAAATTTCCATTGGAGAAGGTTATTATATACTTTTTTCAAAAATCGATTGAAACACTTTAAAATTAGTTTGAAAAGAAAGCGTTTTGCGCTAACGTGATATTCCGCGTAATGTAGAGTCGCGCCGCGAGAACCAGCGGGCAACGTTCGTAGACACGCGGGCTCAATTCTCTTTCAGTATTTATCTAAACAGGGGATGAGTCAAATTCAGTTTTTTTTTTTTTTGGAAACCTGCAAACGACAATGTTACAATAGTTGCAAAATGACTTCAAAATGATATGAGAAAAATCTCAACATTTTAACTCAATTTTTTCAATCTACAAAAACTGACTCAAATTTCTAAAAAATATAAAAAAATTGTTTTTGAATTTAAAAAAAAAAAATGGAATTATGAAATAGATTTAAATTTAAAATAATCGTTGGTAGCAAGTTTTCACCATTACCCCATTTTTAAAGGTTTTTCAAAAATATTACATTTTACGTTTTTCCAAGATTTTCTGAAAAACTATGCCAAAAATATTTTTGAGAAAAGCCTCATTGAAATGAATGTAGGAAATAAATTTTAGATGGTTAAATGCATTATTTCAATTTCACTTCCTATAGACGATTTGGTGTTGAATCAGAAGAGAATATCAATAATCCAGAGTCAGATAGTTGTGAAAACTACAATGAAAATAAATCTAGGTATTTTATAAAATTAAAGTAATTTTATGCATATTGTGTTTTCATTCAAACAGTAATTCCTTTAACATGAGGTAACATAGCATTAAGTTCACGCAATTTGTGCAAATACGCTGAAAGAGAATTGAGCCCGCGAGTCTACGAACGTTGGCCACTGGTTCTCGCGACGCGACAGAAACATTACACGGAACATGGCGTTAAGTGCATAATGCGACCTTTTCAAACTGATTTTAAGCTGTTTCGATCGATTTTCGAAAAAAATAAGTAATAACCTTTTTTATTTGGAATTTGACGAGCTACATTTTTTGTTCCGAATTTTTTTCTTTATCGCGTTCAGGAACAAAGTTAAGCAAATGTTTAAAATAAAAAATAATAAAAAACTAACTTAGATGAATACAGACATAAAAAAAATGCACATTAACCTCCTCATTTTATAAATCACTTATCAAGGATGAATGGGATTTTTTTTTCAATTTTTGAAAAATCCATGACTTTTGAGTCAATTTTAATCAAAATGCCTGCTTTTGAGGTACTTGCATGACTTCGTGGCCGTTAAGACACTCTGATATAATATGCGTACAATATCAATAATATTGATCTCTATTTTAAATAATTATGAAGATGCTGAAATGCTATATTATCGCTTGGTTGTTCATGTTCAATTGAATCCTACCGAAGGGTCAAACAATATTTCATAAAATACATTAAACACGACGTTATTTTTACTTAATCATTGGTGGAAAGTTTGGTAGATTTTGAGTCAAAAAAATCCTCGAATTTGACACACCCCCTGATACATAGCATCGGTTTCTTTACACGTGTAAGTATAAGGTACTCATGTGCGAAGGGTCATTAATCCAACAATAAGGGAGACATCTATTATAATATAATGAAGGACTTTTTAGGTACCTGGTACCATCTTACTTACGAACAAATTGAGGAAAAAGGCAGTAGATTTACCTAAACTATAAACCTAATACGCATGCGTACATGACTAAAACTACACAGATGAAGTAATTAAAAAAGAAATTATTTATAAATAAAATTTAATCATTTTTTTCAAAGAAAAAGAATGAAAAACACATTGCGAATACGATTAAGTTATCACTTTGTATAGTAGAAGAATAAAAAGAAACAAACTGTATCATCCGGATTACTAGTGTAAAAATGATTATTACCTATACGCTAATTATCAATGTAAAGTGATCAAAATCCTATGCTAATTGGTACCTATTGTATTAAAATACTTCCGGTTGAGAAATTTTCTACTGAAAAAGTGAACACAACGTAAAAAATCGCGATTACTAATAATTTCATCACAAAAAAGGCGAAAAAGATCATTGTGCAAAATAGATACATCATTGATTTGAGACGTGATGCTTTGCACGTTCCACGTAGGGCACCATTACAACGTTAATTTTAAAACAAGAACAAATACGACCTCGTGAATTAAAAGATGAACTGCACTTCATATTTTTACATTTTACGACGACTACTAAAATAGGCCTATAAATTGTTCGAGTAAACATGCACTTAAAAAAAATCATTCATTTCATATACTTATATAAGTTAACTTACTCGAGGAAAGAAATCACCACTTTAAATTCGTAAGAATATGATCACAGAATAACCACATCACACACTACGTACCACTCTCAACACAGATCTTCATTTAAAAGCAAATAGTCCTAAATCCAGCAAATCCTTAAAATGTACAGCACCGCTGCGCAACGAACAATAACGAAGGATTCGAAAACTAACACCTTTGTAGGTGCATAATTGTGTAGCACCTGCGAACGAAGGGAGGAGAGATGCAAAAGTAAACTTATACCTGCGTCTACACCATATTATTCTAATTCTAAGCCCTTACACGAGAGATGAATTCGTAGAAAATAACGCTACCTCGTCAACTTATAACTTTTGAATTTTTAGTCATTAGTCATTTTACAACAGTCGACCAACGAACGTAGCCTATTTTTTGCGGGTCAGCTTTTCTCGTATACGTCTAAGGTATATATACTATCGAATACAATAGTAATTGCTATGCCATTTAAAATAAATGATCAACTTCGTAGGAGAAGTTGAATATGTACGTAGGTAGAGGCAGAGGTACCGTTTGAAACATCCTCTAATTGGCTTTCATGTAGTATTCTTCTGATATTTGCTTTTAACAAAAATATGAGCATCTAAAAAAAATGTAAAATCAGCGCAATACGAGAAGCATTGTATACGTGAATTAATCATTGTACTCGTCATAATACTTATCGGTAAATTTTCAATGTAAAAAAATACGTATCCATTTGATATTCATATACGATGAAGCACTCACTGTATTAAAAAGCCCTGCACGTGAAATTGATTCATTCCATGATTCGTGAGTTTTTCCCCAGCCGCTGGTTACGTTTCCAAAATTTTTTATAAGGCCACGCTCACGTACTTTTATACGCTTGCTTATTTAAGTTTTACGTTTAGAATTCAGATTTATTTAACTTTTTTTGTTTTACGATCGTTTTCTATGGAACTGAAGAAAAATAATCAAGTGAACAGAAGAATTTTAGGTTAAAAAAAAAAAGAGAGAAAAAAGAAATCGTAATTATTACACTTTTGTGGACACCCTGTAAAATTTTACAAAAATTTCAAATAAATTTAGTTGCGTGGTTGATATTGTTTTGAAATAATTTATTTGTTAATCTTCGCATGTTTGTCAACCTTTTCCCTTGATTTTTGATCAGTTTTCTGCATTTTTACCCAATTTTGTTAAATTTTTTCATTCAATTTTCTATGATTTTTAAAAATACTTGGCCAATTTTTGATTCTTTTCCTACATTATTTTCTGTGGTTTTTGAATAATTTCTGCTTTTTTTATACGTTTCTGTCAAAATTGTATCTAATTTTCGCCTAATGTTTAACATTTTTCCAAAATTTTTGTTCAATTTTCTGCATTTTTTACGCATTATTGTCAATTTTTCAACTATTTTTGTCAAATTTTTAGCCATTTTTTGCGCGATTTTCAGTGCTTTTATTCATATTTCAGGTCAATTTTCGCCAAAATTCAACAGTTTTTTGCAATTTTTATCCATTTTTGTCAAATTTCTAACATTTTTGGTAAATTTTTGGAAAATTAATCAAAAATTTCGAAAAAATGTTGAAAAAATGCGAAAATTGACCAAAAGTATAAACAAAAATTATTAAAAATCATTGAAAAAATTGACAAAATTGCGTAAAAAATGCAGAAAAGCGATCAAACATTACGTTATAATGTTGCAAACAGGCAAAAAAAATTCACTAAAAATTGTTAAAAATCATCGAAAATTGGGTTAAAAACAGACAAAAATTCGTAAAAAAAATAGCAGAAAAGTGATCAAAATCAGAAAAAAATATTGAAAAACGAACGAAAATTTATTTAAAATATGGGTAATAAATTGACAAGAATAGGTAAAAATGGCGGAATGTTAATCAAAATTCACGAAAAAACGGCGAAAATTATGATAAAATTGACCTAAAATATGGGGAAAATAGTTAAAAATCATCGAAATTTGAGTAAAAATTCTACAAAAATGTATTGAAAAAGTCATAATATTTATCAAATATCGCGAAAAAAAATATAACCAGTAACCTAAAATATGAATAAAATTGTTAAAAGTTTCAAATTTTCACTTATTTTTTAACATTTCTTCGCAATTTTTGATGAATTTTTTGTAAATTTTACACATTGTCAAATTTTTATCAAATTTTCAACGGTTTTTAACGACTTTTTTTCATATTTTTGTTCAGTTTTCACTCATTTTTCAATATTTTTTTGGGTTTTTTGATCAATAATTTCCTTTTTTTTTTGAATCATTTTTGTCATGGTTTTCAACAATTTCTTCTTTTCTTTAGGTAAATTTTAAGCAAATTTTCAACAGTTTCTTTTTCATTTTTCATAAATTTTCTACTTTTTTTACCCACTTTTGTCAATTTTTTACCCTATTTTCAGAGATTTTTAACGGAATTTGGTCAATTCATCATCTTATTTTCAACATTATTTCGTAATTTATGATCAATTTTCTACATTTTTTACACTTTTCTGCCAATTTTTTACGCGTTTTTGTGAAATTTTCAAAGATGTTAACAATTTTTGATCAATTTTTTACATTTTTTACGAATTTTTATCACTTTTGTACCAATTTTTGATAAATTTTTATCCAATTATCCGTGATTTTCCAACGACTTTTGGTCAATTTTCTTTCATTTTTCAGCATTATTTCAATTTTTTTTTTTAAATATTTTTTACGAATTTTGCTAATTTTTTATTCAATGTCCCACAATTACAAACGATTTTTGGTAAATTTTCGAATATTTTCCAATATTATTTCGCGATTTATGATTAATTTTCTGCATCTTTTACGCATTTCTGTCAATTTTTTACCCATACTTGTCGAATTTTTTATCCAATTTTCAACGATTTTTAACAATTTATGGTCAATTTTTGCTCATTTTTCGCAATTATTTCGTAATTTTTTATCAATTTTTTATATTTCTTACGAACTTTTGTTAACTTTTTACCCAATTTTTGCTTAGTTTTCAACATTCTTTTGTAATTTTTTATCAATTTTCCTCATTTTTTAAAGAATTTTCGTAAATTTTTTACCAATTATTTATAAATTTTTTTATCCAATTATCCACCATTTTTAACGATTTTTGGTCAATTTTCTATTATTGATCAACATTATTTCGTAATATTTGATCCAATTTTTGCATTTTTTACGCATTTCTGTCAATTTTCTACCGAATTTTGGCCTAACTTTCAACATTTTTTGGGCTGTAAGAGGGTGCAGACTGGCTGAAAAGTCGAAACCCAAAAAGATACACCTAGGGGCCCTACTAAATATGCATACCTAACTTCAACTTCCTATCTAAATTCGGAAGGAAGTTATGCGAGGAATAAACTCAAAAATTAAGAAAAATATAGAGAAGCATTTTTGAGTTGCTGGGGGGGGGGGGGGGGTGCAATGACATTGAGAAGTTGAAGTCCTCAAAAAGTACATCTAGGGCTTCTGCCGAATGTACATATCAAATTTCAACTTCCCATCTCAATTTGTTGGGAAGATAGGAGGAGGAATAGTTCTTTTTTAAAGTCAAACCCTCATATATCCCCTCCTAATTGACCTAGGAGGCTGATTTTTGGATATGTTACAAAACTTTGGATTCTCTACCGATTGGCTCAAAAAGGAACAATTTTTGCGTTTTTGGCCCCTCCACACGCCCTTCCCTAAATTTGGGCATAACTGAATTTTGATCCAAGGTCATCTAAACTTATATATATCTAATCCGCCGCCAAAGTGAACCGATTGACCGAATTGCAGCGATTTTGGTCAGTATCGGACAGTGTTATTTTTTTGCGGATGGGATATCAAAATTTACCGTATTAGAGCTTCTGATTTCAAATTTAGCACTTAATTGACTCATAACTCCCAGCCAAGGTGAGGTGGAAGAGTCAAAATTTGAAATAATCATTTTTTTTCGAAAGGAGTATCAAAATTTTTTAAAATAATTTTTAATACATTGTGTTTGTTATTATATTTATAAAATTTCAAGGTCAAGTCGCCACGGGTTAAAATTTTTTTTAAGCTGAAACTTTTAGAGGGTCTATTTGTAGCCTAGAGGAACATTTTTAGGGGGTGGCAGATTAAAAAAGTTGACTTTTTTTTGCACTGCTAACAGGCTGGCACCCTAGTAAACTCGAAAAAATTTCCCTCCCCCGCTCTCTTCAGAATTGCGAAAAAACGTATTTTTCGGTAAAAAAATCCTGTTTTTTCGTGTAAGACAAGAAAATTTTTTCTCTCACCTAAAATGTGTAAAATTATGACTACGTACAGAAATTTTTTCAAAATTTTCTGCCCCTCAGAATGGGAGAAATTTACAAAAGAAAACTTAAAATTGCTACAGCTCCCAACTCAAGGGGGGTACGCGAAATTTTTTTTCGCCAAAATGTGCATCTTGGTGGCTACTATTTTTTTAAATTTTTTTGAGCTGTGGTTCACGCTCAAAAATTAAAAAAATTGTGTTTTTGCGTATATTTCTGAAACTATGGGTTTTATACGAAAATTGGTAATGAACACTTTTGCCTCTCGTAAAATTTTACCCCAGATTCCGTGATCGATATTTTTGACGTGCCACAAATTCGCTGTATCGCGGGCATGGACATTTCGGAGCTGAGGGGTCAAAATGCCAACGAAGAAATTTATGCAAAAAACCAATACCAAATTCGGGGAAAGCGTGTCGGAATTTGTGAAAAAATACTGTATTCAAATTTTTCCAAGCTTTTAGAACTCCCCCCCCTACCCGCCTTCCGTTCATTACACATTATTACTACTTGGCGGTTTCTTAATCGATATTATCTTATTTTTTGAGTGGAATTGTTTTTTTTTTTTTTATGGGCGGGTTTTTGCTTTTTAAAAGTACATTTTTGTAACGATACCAAAGTTTTGCTATACACAGATACACACTTTATTATCTCTTTCCTGCCCTCAACAAGTTTCCCTTCAATTTAACATCGACTTAAAACCCATCAACTTTGAGCTTTTTATCTCGAGTGCTTCAATACTTGACCAAAAAGAAAGAGAGAAAAAAAAACAATATTACGATAGCTTCCATCAATACGACGTAGAACAGCCATATGGATTTTTTCACTTTAGACTATTTACTTGGGGCGTCTCGCTGTTTATATATATTTAGTATTTTAAATACGAAAATTTCAAGGTCGTCGATGTAGGTGGTTCGAGGATACATAAGGCACTGCACAGTAACGCGACAAACAAAGAAATCGAGGAAAAGCGAGGAAAAGAACATTGTGTTTACAAGCGTGCAGCTATATATATATACATATATACATATAGCTAGCTATACCAAAAAAAAAAACCACTAATGTTTATCGATAAAATAAACATATCTCGAGCTCGTTTCGAGTAAACCAAGTAGCCTATATTTTTTTTATTTACCGGCTTGTTTGTATAATACGTTTACATATTCAGTGTATATAATTTCGTATGGGTAATAAACACATTTTCGAGTTCGTATTTACAAAGGTATTTTCGTACTAAGGCGCCAAAAAAGCTCATCTTTTGATCGTACACGAAGCTGGAAGCCAAAAAATTATCGAAGTCGAATACCTGCGATAATAGTTGCATAACGTCTTTCGAATCGAATTAAATTTTCTACTCGTACATCAAAATCATCATCATCTCGAGATAATACCTAGATCTACGTCCTACCTACACCTACGCCTACTACCACACACACGCATACACAAAAAGAAGATAAACGATTGGCTTTCGACAAAGATAACGTGAAACCGAACAACGTCTTTAAGGTGTTAATTACATGTTAACAAATTACTTACTCGATCGCCACGCCGAATCGAGCCTACTTATTAGGTCCGCGTCGTACACGTGTATTAGTAGACGAAAAATGTAAATAAGCACGGTTGCTTCAAAAAACAAGTACGGATTACAAACTGAATGGCGAATTAATCGCGCTAATATTCTCGGAAATAAAAACACCAACACACAGACACGTAGCGTATACGATACTAACGCGAATCTGACACCATAATACACTCAACTATCGACAAATCATACATCTACGAGAAGGAAAGCGTGATTTTCCCTTGTTCCAGGAAATCCATTACATTAGCCAATGATCTAACGTACGTCACAGTACAGCTCGAGTCTCGATGGTTGGATACGATTACCCGATACCTTTACCAATACTCATACAGAGCTAGCCTAGCGTACGATGACGAATCGACCGACCTCTTGCCTCTGCTCGAATATGAGAGATTCGTTCTTTACCCTTTCCGTACACCATATTCAGGTAGGTAGGTAGGTAAAGCTAGATAGGTACATGCAGAAAACTACGCTTATATCATAGTGTTAGAAGTGGAGGGAAAAAAGAGAGATAATGAGGTAGCTTTCACGTCGATTGAATATACTCTCGGTATAATAGGTACTTTACCCAAAAGGGAGAAGCTAGCTATAAACTTTTTTCACTCATTCATTAGACAGACAAAGAGATTTATTGCTGTAGATCTTCTACCTCTTCGTCGACTATTCCTAACTGTGTACGAGTAAAAAGCACGTACAAAATTAATAATACATATGTAGATATGTAAATGAATATGCAGGCAGCATGTAGACGAATAAATACGCCAACCAAAAATCATTAGCCAACTGGTGACAAGTATACGAAAAATAAAAAGAGTAATTTTCAGTGGCCAGTTTTTTTTTTTTTTACACGTTTCACTCTCCATATGAGTTCAAGGACGACAGATATACGAACATATTCGTAGTATCTTGGATAACAGCACCCATAATATGGGTTATACAAGCGTGATTTTTTAATATACGGTACATTGAGCCGTTAAATAATAATATACATATGTAAATATTCGTATGATAGTTGCTTTTTTTTTTTTCGACGAAACCAAACGAAAGACTAATACATGTAAATGTTCAATTCGTGATTTGCCAAGTCGGTGTGAGTGTGTATTTTTTTTTCTGTTCCACAAACAACTTATTATGCAGTTTTTGAGAAAATGAAATTTTTTCGACGAATTTAAACATCATCCAGCAGAGATCGTACAAAAATGCAATGAACACTAAACATGGAAATTTATCGAGCGATGGAATTTCCGTCGTCTTCGTTCAACACTTCTGAAATTTTTTTTTTTTTTCAATATCGCAGCAGTTTCCGGGAAGCACGAAATAAATGATTTGATAATATTATGTGTTCAGAGTGGAATGTATTGGTATAATTATGTGCAATTATACACGGTACGTGTGCGTATGCAATGTGCATTGCAAGTAAGTATACGCTGATTTGGACAAGGATCAAGGACGAAATATTATCGGTACGGTGGGATTCCCAATACAGGTACCGAGTCTTTTTACCTAAGGCAGTAAAGAATTATTATAGAAGAGAGGGAGGTGAGGAGAATAAATGGACTTATTTTGTCGACTAGAAGAGTTAATTTTTGTTAAATTGTTTTCTAATCTTTTCTTAGATTTATGTAAACAAGGGCCTAAGCTGAAGTCAAGATGGCTAAAACAATCCTGCCTTTGGACTTTGAAAATTGTCGTGTATTGATGCTGTAAGCATAAAAAATTGAAACCATAACTATGAATGAGTAGTGGAAGGTGGAGGATATTTATCAGTCTTCTGAATAAATACAAAAAAAAATCGCATAGCAATGCTTTTTGAGCCTGATTTTCGTGAATTAAGAAGACATTCAAATTTTCAACTCGTGGAATAAAAAAAGGAGGGGATGTTTTTTTTGAACAGTGGAAGGGGTACAGGTAGATATTCGCGTGAATTGGCAAAACCTCCAAAAGGCTCGTCTAGGAATAGCAAATTTCAACTTGAGTTATATGAGGAATAAACTCAATACTTGGAACTCTGTAAACATCAAAAGAATATAAGTTTTGATATTTTAAACAATTTTTTTTTATTTAATACTTGTCACCTGAAAAAAATTGTTGAAAATCATCGTAAATTGACAAATGTATGCAAAAACTGCCAAAAAATTGGTCAAAAATCACATAATAGTGTCGGAAAATATGTGATAATTGGCCAAAAATTGTTGGAAATTACTGAAAATTAGGAAAGATTTTGACTAAAATGGGTAAAAATTGAAAAATTTTCTTCTACATTTTTAGCGAAATTGGGTAAAATCAATCCGAGGTCAAGGTCAACTGTTTATGGGCCAACTATAAACAGCTTAAATTTTCCTCAACTTTCAACTTGAAATTATATAATCAGCCGAGGTCAAGGCTAACTAATTTTCCTCGACATTTGAACTTGAAATATTAAAATCAAACCAAAGTCAAGGTCAACTGTTGGAGGGTCAACGGATGACGACATTTCAGCTCAAAATCATAAAATCGATTCAAGATCAAGGTCCACAGTTTTAGGGCGTCAACTTCAAACATCTCTAATTTTCCTCAAGATTTCAACTTAAAATCATAAAATCAATCCTTCATAAAAATAAGTCCACTGATGTCATTCCACGCTATAAAAATCTGCCCTTTGACGTTCTTTTAAAAAAAAAAAAAATTTAAATGAACAAAAAATCTAAAGTTAAAAAATCACACATAAAATTATTGAATTAAGTAAATACCTCTGAAGGAGGATGGCTCAATTTTGAAAAGGAATTCTTTCGATGACTTCAACAAAGGGTATATATATGTATATATACCTATGGTAATGTAGGTGATTTGACCCTATCTTCATATTTCAAAACGTATCGTGAAACATTTATGGCGGGGGGGGGGGGGTCCTCGAAAAATTTTTTGAGCCGCTCAACCGCTATAGTGAAATAAAGCATATTTCTAATTAAAAAATCGTCATAAAGATGTGTTCATGCTAGAAAATTGAAGCTCACTATCATGTGTACGAACTTCAGTATAGCGGTGGAGGAGAGTAAGGGGAGGGGGGATGTTTCTTGCGCTCAAAATTTTTTTGACGCCCTCTACAATGTTTCATGATAATTTTCAAAATCTGAGGACAAGGTCAAATCATCTAGCATAAAGGTTAGTACCTTTGTTCATTTTAGTCTAAAACATGATAAAAATTAAATTTTGATGAATTCCCATCCCCCCCCCCATTGATGGTTTGGAAGGTAGACCTTAAAACTTGTATATATATAACCAAATCAAGGTAATTCTAGTTGATTACACTCAAAGAGAGATATAGCTCTCTGCTCTTACAATATAAAGCAACAAAATAACAGAAATTCTCTTAATAACTTTCTGTAATTGAAACTCTTAGGTTCAAAATTGAAAATAAATGATTTTTCAAATTTTGTTGACAACGTCTAATTAGTCTAGAACCTTAAGAACCCTCATATGTAGAAGGAAGTTATATGACGTATTTTTGAAAGTCTTACTTTTTACATGACATTGAGAGAGTTTCACCTCTTTCTTTAACGAAGCGAAATTTGAAGAATAAAATTTCAATCATTGACGCATCCTGAAATTTTTCCAAGGTCAAAACAGTTCGCAATCTAATAGAAATTTCCGACTTTCAAGTTCACAATATCAAATTTATGCAATCACTAAAAACCTCAATACATTAAAATCTCGATTAGTTTGCAGACACTACTTGACCTCAGTGAATTCCTCCAAGCATTAGCCAACTTATTACTCAAAAATGAGCTATCCAGCGAGGGGAGTTCAAAAAATTTTTCGATTTAAACTCGAAATATGTCACATATCCAAAAATTAATTAAATAGAAGAATTTCATGTTTTTTCCGATCCACTATAATCCGCGCGCATAATTCGTACAGATTTGAGACATTTGGTACGAGAATATTTCGAATTGAAAGCCAAATGATGGATCTGCGTCTGAAAATTAATGCAGTTTTATAATCAAGAGAAATCGACCGAAAAAATTAATGAACTTGAAAATCAAAGATTTTTTCATCTGTGCAATTAATTTAGCGGAATGAATCGATAATTGATATTAATTATACCTCACGTTATCCTTATCACATACTTTCAAAAGGCTATACTTTTGATATCGTTTTTGATATTTGGCTCGATCTTCAATACACCACGTGGGAATTCAATTACAAAACAAAATATTTCTGAATCTATTTTTCATCATGCTTTTTTTCATTTTATTTTCCATTTTAAACTCGTTTATAAGCTCGATTCAACTGAAGGAAAATAGTTTTAAATAATTCTGTGTACAATAAAATCGTTTCATGAATAAAAAAATCTACTCTGACTATTTTTAAATTCAACGATGAAATATGAAGTACAAATATGTAAGTTGAAAATCGTTTTATGAAATGAGGATTTCAAAGTCAACTGAAGGAAAAATTGACAGTTATGTAACATTAAATAAAAAACCAGATTGTTAAGGCAATCGATGGAAAATAGAAAATGATTTTTCACCTTCTTGGTAGCCTACTTCCAACCCAACTGAATTAACTCAATCAGCTATAAAATCTAGCAAGTAGATTTCATTCTTGTGATTTCGACTATATTCAACTTCCTGGAGTGTTTTCCACGTGGATTTTTCACAATATTAAACTTTATGTATTATTTACAGCTTGAGATTATGCATTCAAATTTTCGAAAAAAACTTTAATGTTTCACCATAGCACTAGAAATTTTCAGCCATTTGCCAATATTTTTGGTGTTGCTTTTTAAGCATAAATTTCGTGAAATATTGAAATTACGAGAATCGACCACTCAAAAAATTGGACATGGAATTTCCTTTAGTGAATTAGTCGAGTCATTCTAGATAATGGTAAGGAAAAAATTTCCATCAACGATTTTTTTTCATGGAATATGACTGGTCGACGTTTACATACAACATACTAAAAGTCCCCATTGATAGAGGTGGAGCGTGATTCATAAGAGGGGTAAAAAAAACCAAAAAATCAAATTTTTCGCAATATTTCCGTAAATACCAGTTTTAACATGACAAAAGTTATATATGAATTTGAAATAGACCCAATTTCCTACAACTTTGCTTCTATAAATTTTTTCGTACGTATGATAGGGGCAGAGGAGGTGAGCCCTCAAAAAGGGTGCTTTTCAGGTCATAGTATAACTTGCGATAACATAATATGAAATTTCACGTTATGAATCGTACTAAGCATAAATTATAATTTTCCTCATCCATATTATTTCTTCACCCCCATACACGTGTCGTTTTTTCTAGTATTTTCCCTCACAAACCAGACAATGCAAGTTCGAAAACTTGGTATTTCGGTAATTCTTAATTGTATAATTCAACTTGCATTACTCGGCTTTTAAGGGAAAATACTGAATAAAACGGCGTGTATGTGGTGGGGTAAGGGATGAAGGGGTAGCACGGATGAGGAAAATTGACCATTTATGCTCAGGACATTTCATAACGTGAATTTTCGTCACATTTTATCGCAATTTATACTGTGACCTGAAAAACACCCTTTCTTGAGAGCTCACCCTCGCCGCCCCTATCACATCTACGAAAAAAGTTATAGAAGCAAAGTTGTAGGAAACTTGGTCTACTTCAAATTCATATATAACTTTTGTCGCGTTAAAACTAGTATTCACGGAGATATAGCGAAAAAATTAATTTTTTGGAGGTTCTACTTCTGTCAATGGGAACTTTTAGTATGTTGTTTGTGGACGTCTACCGGACATATTCCACGAAAAAAATTTTTGATAGGAATTTTTCTCCAACAAGACCTATACGATGCAGTAATGGATCTATTGTAAGTTATGGTGCTCTGCCTCCATTTCCCCTTTCAACGTTGAAAAGAAATTGATGACTTTTTTCTAATTAAATACACTTTTCCGCAAAGCAAAAAATTTTAATCATAATACAAAGTTTTTTCGAGAAGCAGAGAGGAGAGAGGGAGTGGTTGACATACTACGAGTCCACATCGCCAAAAGACACATCTGGGACCTACACTAAATATACATAGAAAATTTCTACTTTCTAGCCCAGTTTGGGAGGCAGGGAGGGGGAGAAATGTACGAGAAACAAACTCAAAATTCGAGAAAAACAGGTAAAAAAAGTCACATTTCTTGGCCTTAAGCGGGCGCAATAGATCTGCAGAGTCGAAACCCCCAAAAAGGCATATCTATGGCCTCTACTAAGCCTACATACCTAATTTCAACTTCCCAGCTCAATTTGGCGGAGAGATGAGGAGGAACGGCCTTTTTTCAAAGTCGAAAAGGTCGATAATCCTCATATCTCCCCTTTTAATAGACCTAGGATACTGATTTTTGGATATGTTAAATAAATTTGGATTCTCTATCGATTGGCTAAAAATGAATAAATTTTGTGATTTTAGCCCCTCAGCATACCCTCCCTCAAATTTGGGAAAGACTGAATTTTTACCCCAGTTTATCCCCACTCCAGAATATCAGATGGCACGTCAATCAAAGCCTATTCCTCGAATTTGATCGATTTTGGTAAGTATCGAGCTGGGCAAATAATTTTTCAATTTGGGAGGAGGGGAGCGGGGAAACAAAAATAAACATATCTGCCATGGCCAAAAATGGTCGCGATGGTTTTCTCGGATACGAAAACGTATTTTGTTAATTTTCCTTCCTCATCCGCCAAAGGTCGATGAACCCTAATAGCCCGGTTTTCATTGACAACACGACATAGAAAATCAGCTACAAAAGCCTGCATTTTAGGAGCTGTGAGAGGGTGCAATGAAGCTGAAAAATCGAAACCCCTACAAGGCACATCCACCACATATACTCAATCTACATACCAAATTACAATTTCCTAACTCAATTTGGAGGGAAGTTATGCGAGGAACAAGCTGAAAACATAAGAAAGCCCACCCAAAAAAATATACTTTTGGGGTTGTAAAGGGGAGTAATGAGTCTGAAAAGTCTAAATTTCCAAATGGTACATCTGCAGCTCGTACTAGGTCTATATAGCAAATTTTAACTTCCTAGCTGAATTTGGAGAAAATATATGGGGGGGGGGGTAGGTGGGACAGGTCTTTTTCAAAGTCAAGAAAGAGAACTCCCTCTCCCACATTTCCCCTTCTAATTGACCTAGGAGGTTGATTTTTGGATATTTAAAACAACTTTGAATAGTCTATCGATTGGCCCAAAAGGAAACAATTTTTTGCAATTTTAGCCCATCAGTACACCTCCTTTCAAATTTAGACACAATTGAAATTAGACCCGAAATCATGCCCACTCTAGAATATAAAAACCGCTACCAATCGAGGCCTATTTCCCAAATCTGATCGATTTCGATTAGTATCGAGCTGAGCAAATAATTTTCATAATTTTGGCGCGAAAAAAAATAAAAATCTGACAAGGCCATAAATCACCGCAATGCTCTTCCGGGACCTCGATACGAATTCCGTTGATATTCTTCCCCTCATCGGCCGTAGAAGGTCGATTGACCAAAATAGTCTAGTTTTCATCGACAATATAACATAGAAAATCAGGCTAAAAATTAAAAAAATTTTAACCTTTACAAAACAAAACTAATCAGAAATCCCATTAGAATATTTTAATATTTTCTCATTGAGATGCGCTCAATTTCAGTTAAATTTCCAATCAATGTTGCGCCATCATATTTGCTTATGTAACAGGTAAGATACAAATGTAAACATACGATCAAGAAAGAAGAGAAGGTCAAGGTAAAGATGAAATTGACGCTAATAACGCACGTTTAACCACGATGACGTAGGCCTGAATGATTCTTTTTTTCTGAAGAAAAAATTTTCAACCCGAAGATGAGAGAAAACTTCGAATTATTTTCTTCGATTCCAAAGAATTACTTACAGTCGAAAATAATAAGACACCACTTTTCTACGATTAACAACAAATACGCAGCTATGTGGTCTTAAAACCTCATACATTTCATCGATCTGAAAATTTTTCTTCTATAGATCTAGCTACATACACAAACAATATCGATAAGCACATAATACGTCGACTGGATCGAATGCAACGATTAATAATTCAAGAACGCAGCAACACTAGTAGTAGTAGTAGTAGTAGTAATAGCAATAAAGAAACTGGTATTATTTCAATCTCCCTCCCATCACCGCTGGCTCTTCTTTCAACTCGATTTAAAATTAATACATGCAACAATCAAACGCCAGCAGCCACTTGCCACTTGCCACTCGAAGACATCGTCACGTCGCTTCGTAAAGCAAAAACACTTGACGAAAAAATTTCTCAACAAGACGGTATACTACGTACATATATGAACATAATCTCGCAGCAAAGATGTCTACAAGCAAGGGGAAGGAGGTGAAAGGCGAAGAGGTGAAAAAATTATACGATATGTTTCATTAATGATGCGATATGCGATGTTATCGACGAGTTTAATGTCAGCTAATTAAAATCGAAATGCAAATAAATACAAAGTATATACGTTCATTTTTCGTTATCTTTTTCGAAAAATCAATATGTAGGTATGTAGATTAATTGAAAACTGAATCTGCAAAGGGTCGTCACGAGTACTATAATATTAACGATGTAGAGTAGATCATTTCAAGTTATTCGCGAACGAAATTTTTCTAACGATACTTCCAATAATTAAAATTTGCATGACGTAAAGAAATGAAAAAAAAAAAGCATTTTGGTAAACATGGCGAAAATTATTTTCAATATTTACCAAAATGTTGATGTTTTTTTTTTTCATTATTACAGAACGGTTTACTGATTCTAGTTCTATTTGATAGTATAGATATTAATAGAAGCTTATAGTCTTGAGACGTTAGCGGATTAATTATCGAAGGGCATAATTAGATAATAATGAATCATTCGACATCCGGTAAGATGAACAGTACAAGCGTGACCACCAACAGGAAAGATACAATGAAACTTTTAACCCAATCAAAAATTATTTAAACTAAATCTAATCGCAATTATAATCGTTATCACATTCAAAATAAGATGAAGTTTTCGACGAAAATTTCTTATCATATTCGTCGATTGGTTCGCGATTCGCAGAAATGATGCAAATCCACGTGTATGATTCATCTGAATCTAGTTTTAAATCAGGTTTAAGACGTAGCTCGAGGTACATCATACATATAACCAACCATTGAACGTGATCTACAATCGTACATATGTAAGCATGTAAAATTTTGTACTTTCTAAACAAGACACGCTTGATTAATTTCGAATATAATTAAATTTTTTCAATATCAAAACAAAACCAAAAAAAAACCCATCGCCTCGCGCAAGTTTAAATATGGATTTTAGTTCCGTTTCTACGAATAAAAACTAATTTAAAACGTCGAGCAATTTTCTTCGTAATAAAACCAGATGCGTAATATGCAAACAAAGTAATCTACAAAGGGTGAGATAAACTGATAAACTTTTTTTCTCGCAAAGATAACGGCCGATTTATACGAAAATCCATTACCTATACGAGTTTATGGTAATCACCAATTTAAGTATCAATAATAATAAAATCTATATGTGTATCGAACGACGAAAGATTAAATACATATCGGACACGTGCCGATACTTTTTTTTTATACATATTTACCTTAAAAAAATTACCAGCTTCGATTAGTTTCATTTTAGCAGGAAATACATCAGCTCCGTTCATGGTGCTGGCTTTCGTATGAATTTCCTGAAGGAAAGAGGCGAATAATTCGATGATATATTTTTTATTTTGTGGACCGTCCAGATCAAAATTCGACCTAAAAAGAAGAAAATTTTGTGATACATATATATATTTTTTTTTTTTACGTACAAATTGTTCGTTGGGTAGCCAAACACAAACACTGGTTCAATACCAAAGTTGGTATCGAGCCAGAGTGTTAATTATCGCGCCAGCGAACATTCTTAAAATACCACTCACCATGCTTTTTCTTCTATCCACGATGCCAGACAATGTCGTACTTCGATGGGAAAGTGATCGCCGTAGATGCTACGTACTTGCGGCCAAGCTTCCGGAGGAAGCTGTTGAGCTTTGTTCCAAAGAGACATGGGTGATAATTTCTGTAAACAGAAGGTAACCTCAATGAATTTCTTATCATTCGATATCGCTATAAAAATAATATTTAATGTGAAAAATCACATCTTGAATCGTAAATAATTCAACATTAATCAAATTTTAGCATTGTTTATGAAATTCGAGTACAATAATTTTGCACTTCAAATCTGATAAATTTTCATCTCGAGAAATTAGAAAGGTTTGGTCAAACACACATCTACTTTTTTCCTTCCTTCTTAATTTTTAATCTTACAGCAACGACTTGGGGGTTTTATCGAGGTAGTTACATACTAGGGTGTTTCAATATCAGTTTTTCTTTTCAAAATTTGTTGGGGAGGGGGGAATTAGTGAAAAAGTTGCGAAATTACGTCAGATGAACGTGGTAAAAATTTACTACCTCTAACTTGAACCTAATCCATCCCTCTTTTAGTTTAAAATTTCAAAATTTACAAGAAAAAAAAACAAATTATTTCTTTTTTTCGTTTTTTTTTCTTTTTTTGGTGCTGCGAGACCAAAAAAACTTTTACGTTTTTTTTTTTACTTTTCTGGGGTCCCAAAACCATGCTTATGAATTTAAAAAATCAAATATTTCAAATTTAACTAAAGTGAAAAAACGGTAAAAAAAATACTTTTATTCATTTTGCCATAAAAAATGTTGACATTTCGCATTTTTTCTTCATTATTTTGAAAAAATTTTAAATAATTGATTTTTTCCATTGTTGAACAGAATTTGAGATTTTAAATCCTTTGAAAAACAAAACAAAAAAAAATGCGAAAAGTGTTTTTATTGTCTCATGTGGTCTACTATGACAAGTTAGCACCAAAAAATCGAAAACAGACATCATAGTGAAATTTGGCCAAAAAAAAGTGACTTTAGTGACCAAATTGTGAGGAAAAAGTGACCAAAAAATCACAAAAAAGTGACTTGTTTATTGCAAAATTTGTAAAAAAAAAAAACACATGTATTTAATGCAATGAACACATAAAATACATTTGACGAAAAAATTCGTAAAAAATTTTTGAAAAAAAATCAGTTTTTAAAAATTTTTTTTGAAAAAAGTGACTTTTA
>FIZR01006583.1:0-11939 GCA_900060175.1 Ferrisia virgata
CCAGAAAACTCTGAAACCATTCCTGATGAACCATCTCAAATCTCCAAAATCCTCTTGTCTAATAAAAGAACTCAAGTTAACAAATCAGATTTAGATCTCCTTTCCACTGGGCGTGATAGTCTTGGTTGTTTGGATTAAAATTTTAAAGATTACCTAAATTTGAAAAAATTCGACAACTTTTCGAAATCGATCATCTCCTACACTCATAAAAAAAAACCAGTTCAATTTCGATTTCGATCCAACTCATCATCTCAAAGATGTTTATAATCCTGCGTAAATACGAGATCATTTAAAAATAAAATTCGCACAATCACATCACGACATCTCACATCAGATCCATCACTCTTCATTCGGCTTGGGGAATCACCATTCATTCAGTTCTCTTTCTCTCACCAGCTTGTAACCGAGTGTTGTAAAAAAGAAGAAGGAAAAAAAAACACCATCATTCAACGCGTCTAGTCCGTCACCAACCAAAATCACATTCAATCCTTTAGGCTATATACGTTTACGTACTGTGTAGTAGATATCTACCAAGCCGTTCCAACAAACAATAAAACGATCTCGTCAAAATAATGAAAACTTGACTGACACGCCGTGGGTAAACGTTTCAAAAAACCACCGTCCAATATCCGTTCGTATACGTATACGTATAAAATGTACGTTTGCTGTCCGTCGTCGATGCCATTGCCAGCGGATTCTCGTTACAATATGATCCCAGTTCCTACACATCATATTTCATCATCAGCTCGTCACTCGGGTGCTTTATCCATAAAAATACAATAGTGCTATGGGTGAAGAAGAAAAAAAAAATGATAAAAAGTGTACCTACATATACGCGTAGACTGTATAGAGCATGCATTAGACGAGAGAGAGGTGAATATTCAGCAGAGCTAACTGTTAATATGGCTACCAATTCATGGCTGGTTACAGATATATTGCTATACACGTAGTATTATAAATCTTACAGTTAATATGTTCGTAGTAGTAGTAGTAGTAGTATTTCTCTATATGTAAGATCAACGTATGTACATAGTTTTTACAATAATAACAACAACAACAACAGCACGTCATACAAATACATCATCGACGTACGTACTCTATGACGTACCACATTCGTAATATCATTAAAAAAAAAATTATTATTTCACCTCTCGCCATTACCATCATTCATTATACGTATATCTTCTCCACGAAGCACGTGTAATTGCAACGTTAAAATTCGTCAGTTTTTGACCCATCGTCGTACCCTCCTCTTCTTTCTCCAATCGTCGTACATGTTCTTCATTCATACATCACAAGTATGTATATGTACATGTGGTGTAATTCACGACATAAAAAAAAAATCGACCTCGTATCATATTACGTTGAAATTCGTTAACCGTCCATCCACGTCGCGTCGCTTCGGTCGCAGTTCTTCGATAAAGTGCAGATTAAAATCTGACTTTTTTTTTTTCTTTCTTTCTTTCTTTCTTTCAATACACCAATATTATAGCTCGAGCTGTTAATTTATTCATGAGAAGCTCGTTCTTTTCGGTTTTATTATTTTTTTTTTCGAAGGTATTCGACATGTTGCGAAATTCAAACTTATCTTTCAGACAGGTACGAATCAGGGTTGTTGGATACCTTAAACCATATGTAGATATCAAGGCGTTGATATGTTGAGAGTGATGTTGATCAACGCTGCCGGCAATTTTATACATGTATAAGAATTATACACATGTAGAAAAAAAAAAAAGTTCATGCCTCGTTATATGTTGCATTTCCCAACGGTAGATTCGATGGCCGAAAAATGTACATTTTTTTTTTCTTCAAACTTATTAATCAGTTTAAATATCCAAAGGCTTCACCAACAAGTGGACCGTCGCGTCGCATCGTCCGTTGATCATTTTATTCGCGTTCATTGATCGTAAAGCATAGGCACACCAAGCAGGGCAGGCATTTTACTACTATACAAATACGTACGTCCACACGTACAACTACAATGAAAACCAGAACGAACCTACCGACACCGGACTCCCGGACGACATGTTAACTTGAAAATATAACAAGAACAGAAGCTTCGAACGTCAATTTACATTTTCCATGCTTTATAAATCGTAAATTAATGAATGAACCTGCTTCCAGGTATTCTTATTACATACGAAATACATGTTCGTAACCCGCGGACACGCCGACCTTACTAATGTTTATTTTATGAAATTTGATTTGTTTTTTATGTAAATGCCGTTCGCGTAATTTCGTTTTCGTCGCAGCGCGATGATTTAGAAAAATGTTTTTAAATTGAAAATTATAGTAATAAAAAAAGGCGCATCGATATGATATTTCGTATTATTATTTTTTTTTTTACACCGTGTAGCGCCTTTCGTCGTGGCTTATTTTAAATATACTATAAAGAAATCGCCCCCATATCGTTGTAATAATATTCCCGTCTCATTTTCCGCATTCTCTCCGTACGTCGATTACATATGTGTCGCTTATGTTAAGTATATAATACGCTGTTAATAATACGAAAACACACTCGAATGCATAATATGCATAATATACTCGACTTCAAATACACCTTTAGCTACCGCAGCTCGAGCTACCAACCTACGTACTCATCAAACTTTTAAAATGCTGCCCAGCTTTATTTCCATTCTACCACCTTCAAGCGCCATAAAAATTATACGCTAGGTCTACCTAGGAGTACCCTTATCTATATACACGTATACGAGTAATTTTTATGGAGCGGAGAGGGGAGGATTAGTTATTGCATACATTACAATAATACCGAGTCTGCTGTTACAATACGAAGCGTATCAAAACGTATGTTTATCCATGAATAACGCACTTCGAATAAAAAATCGAGTCGCGCGCTATTCTAGTTCATTTTGTATTTCACTCCCTCGTGTCATCGAGTTTTCCAATATGAAAATCAATTTCACTTGATGAATGGTTTAGCTAAATAATAAGGTACATTATACTTGTCACAAGTTAACGTACAAACGTAAAGGATCAAAACCCAAAAGATGAACCTCGTATGCGACTTGATCCAGAGGGAACTTACTTAAAATGTTATAACTTCGATGTGGAAACAATGGTCCCTCAAGACACAGAATAATTTAGTATTTTTCCTCCGATCGAGGAGGTATAAAAATTTTGAAATTTTCATGACTCAGTGTAGGTCTAGGTACTGATACTGCAAAATAAGACTCTTTGAAGATTGGAAATTGACCTCTGGAATCACGATATCTCAATTCAAACACACAGCAACAAATGAAAAACTTTCGGTGTTTCACAAACATGGATGTTTTTTGTAAAATTTCTGATTACAAATTCGAGTTCAGCGCGAAAAGTACACCAAAAATACTTCGAAACAAATTGAAATTCATTAGAAATTTACAAAAACGTATAAAAGTGCAGAAAATTTGTTGAATTTACGAAAAGCTATTGCAAAACAAACAAATTTACCTAAAATATGAGAAAAAATTGTTGAAAATTAATCAAAAAATGTAATGAAAATTTATTTTAAAAAAAAAAGGAAAAGAAATACGTAAATTAACCTCAGCAGTAGCGTAACAAGTGTTGACTTTGGAGGTGAGTGGGGGGGGGGTGCTGAAATTATTTTGAGGGTTAGAGGTCAAGAAAATGAGTACTTTGACATGTTTCCAAGATTTAAATGCTAAATTTTGCTATTTTTTCGATGTAAAAGAGAATTTTTACGTAAGAAATCTAGGTGGGGAGGGGAGGGCAGGGGTTCAAATCCGAACCTTTTCTTTGTATTTACACCATTGTAAATCGGAATAAGATAAGAAATTACGAAAAAGTGCAGAGCATTAACAAAAACAAAAATCGATGAAAATCATGAAAAAGTGTAAAAGATGGTGAAAATTTGTGTAAAATATAAGAAAAATGCATAAAACCGTTGAAAAATTTAATAAAAACGCGGGAAAATTGCATAAAATACATATGAGGAAAGGCCGAAAAATTAACAACAAAATTTATGAAAATGTTTGCAACTCTTAGAAAATTTAATAAAAACCATGCAGTAGAAAATATTAAATAGGCGAAACGATTACTTACGAAAAAAATGTGAAAAAATAAGCAAAAAATTAAAAAAAAAGTACACAATTGAAAGTGAAAAGAAAGATGCAAAAATCTATCGAAAATGTGACGAGAAATTGGGAAAAAATTGTCAAAAAATGAAAATAAAAATTGACAAAACAGTATGAAATTACAGAAAATTAACCAACAATTCCAGAAAATTGGTGAAAAATTATAAAAATTGTCTACGCAGTGAAAAAAAATAAAGAAAAACCGCTAAAAAAAACAATAAAAATGGCTAAACTAGAAAATTTAATAAAATCGTAAAAAAGTGTAAAAAATACGAAAATTTGTACTAAATTGGCGAATTTGGTGGCAAAAATGTACCAAGAAATGAGCAGAAAAATAACTAAAACAGCCTGAAAGTGAAAAAAATTAAATAAATGTCATACATGAGTTACAATTAAAAAAAAAAAAACTGTCGAAAAATGAACCAAAAATTGAAAAAAAAAATCATGAAAATCAACATAAGTGTTAAAAAGTGTAAAAATCTATTGAAAATATGAAAACGGTACAAAATTATAGAAAATTTACACAAGATTCTGGAAAATTGTTGAAAAATACTTAAAAAGTGGTCAAAAGATGAGAAAAAATTGGCGAAAACACCGTAAAAACTGTGCAAAAACATCGATAAAAAAGTGTAAAACTGCAAGAAATTCATTGAAAATCGTCTAAAATTAATGTGAAATATGAAAATTTATCGAAAAAACAGATAACAATTCAAAAAAAGTATAGAAGACAGTAGCGTAATACCTGTCGACTTCTGCGTCGGGGGGGGGGGCTGCAGAATTTTTTCAAGGAAACCAAAAATTATACAGACCAAGCGAAGCGAGGGCAAAAATTTTGCAAAATTTTGATGGTCAGGGGTCAAAAAATGACTATTATGACACATTCATAAGCTTCAAGTGCTGAATTTTACTTTTTTCGCGTATAAATTTTTACGTGAAAAAAATCGCTCGAGAAGGAGGGGGGGTTGTTCAACCCAAACGCTCCTCCCTCTCCTCCCTCAAGGAAGATCAAATAAAAATTACAAAAAAATGTCAAAAATACGAAAATTAATCAACATAAACTGAGAAGAAATAGCGAAAAACTTGAAAAAACTCTATTCGACAACAAAAATTTAACTTTTTTGGTATCCCAGAACTTAAAATTCGTAATATTTTTGAAAGTATTTTTTGCGCTCGATTTGAATAAATCTTTGAAATCACTCTACCATTGCGTGTAAATTTCATAAAACAGATGTTCATTTATGGAACCATGTCGTCTAAAATAGCATAAAATCATACCTTCTTAGAAGTAAAAAAACAACTCACGAATTTAACTCTAAATATTCTGTTCCAACCGAGTATTTTTATTTCAATTGAAAAAAGTATAGGAAAACTCTAAAATAATTAAAAATTTTGTCGCTAAATTCTGACTCACGTTAATTTCTACGACAAAAACTAGTAAAATTTCCCTGCAAGGTCAAGTTTTCTATTTCTAAAAGCGACAAACTTGCGTTGAAGAGAAAAAGAGAATATCCATCATTACGAAAAAAATTTTAAATCATGAATAAAATTTGTAAAAGTACAATTCGTTGCTAAAAAAATTGTTTCTTTATTCCATAGTCGTACAAAAATTACAAATATTTTTTCAGCAGGAAAAAAATCACGAACTATTCCACGTTAAAATATTTTCCTACAGTGAAAATTACCTTCCTTCCTTCTCCCGGCTCCCAAAACACTTCTTTTAAATATAGTAACAACGATGATTGGAAATCTGACATGTTTATCGAACTATTTTTGCGCCTCGCCAAACATATTATTAACTCAATTTATCAAAATTTTTAACACAATTGTTGAATAAGTAGCGTAGGATAAGTTACACTTGTGTAATTAATAATTTATGAAGTCTGCAGGCAACATTTCAAGCAGTTGGTCACGAATGTATGTAAATATACGTAGTACGAATATTCTTCGTTAGTATGTTCGGGGACGTAGGTCTACACGTATGTAGATAGGTACGGTAATACGATATAAAATATTTATAATTCATTTTTTAAAAGACATCTTCAAACCCACGTCTAATATAGGAGGTTTTTACGCATGTGTATCTGATGTCCAATAATATGCACGTGGCTAAAAAGACACACATATACACACACATTCGTAATAAACTTCATAAAATATCATTTAAATACTTCGTATCGGATAAAACTGGATCAATTTTTGAAATCGTATTGGAAAACTTTAAAATAAAACATTTTTTTAAGAACGAACTACATCAATATTGATATTATTTCCGAACAAATTCTAATTTTAAAATCCACCCTGCTCGATGTACGATTTCGCAACCACCAGGAGTTCGATACACGCCATATGTTCTACGAGGGCAAAAAGGTAAAGAAAATTCCCACGTACAAACGATCGACCAACTATGACACAGACGTCGACTGTCGACGTTGTTCGGTTTAAGACAAAAACGCCTTTGAACCTACATTCGACAGATATAGCACAGCACAGCACATAGTTATAGCTAGGTAAAGGTATCGAGTAGTAGGTAGCTAGGTACAATAAGCTACACTACATACTAGCTACGTGGATATACCGACACGTAAAAGTTAATTCGTGCACGTAGCACGTTACTAGAGGTAGAGAGAGGTACATTTATTAGATATAGGTACCGCATTGGCGCGTTCTTTTACGAGCAGCTTTTTTTTTCTGCTCAACAACACTGCGACTTCTCCGGTCCAAAATGTTAATTACGCCGCGTCAGGTCGGCTCGCTTCTTTTACGTACCTTTTTTTTTTTTTTGCTTTCGCACCACGCCGCATCCGAACACGGGCGAAAGAAGAAAAAAAATACCTTAGAGAAAGCTGGCCGAGTAGCGCGCTTGCGTCAATTCAATCCAATCAAATATTTCCTCCTCGCAAGTCAAAGTCGACCTATAGCTCGAGCGATACGTGAAACTATTTCCGACCTTTTTTTCCCTACTTCAAGTGTCGTTGTCGATATCGTGTACCGTATGATGTCATCTTTTACTCTCCCCCCAACCCCCTCCCCCTACGTATTTTATTTCATCCAACTAATAAGAAGAAAAATGTGACGCTGATACATATTAAAAATCACTTCCATGTTTATAGCTATGCCCAACAGCCTCTCTACCTCCCTTACTCGCGTTCCTGGCCACTTAGGGCAGTTTTCGTACGGAAATTCGTTAAAGTTGCGAACTTTTATAGACTTAAAACTACATCTATAATAATATCATGTGGTTGGCAAGCTTTATCCACCAAACACAATTCTATACGTAATATACCTACCTACGACGCATACCTAACTAAAGCAGGCAGCAACATTAGTTAATAAAAGTAAAATTAATAGTTTCCGGACACGCTACGAATTAACGTCGTCAAAATACTCTACCCTTTCTCATTCTTTTACCCTTATTTAATAAAATAAGCTGGTAAAGCTTCCTTTTCTTCTATGTACTAATTACCTGACGGCCGACATTGCGTATAAATCTGACCACCCTCCCCATATATATTGTAAGTATACCAAAGAGCAACAATTTTTCCGCACGTCGTTCTAAATTTATACCCTCTCTCTCTCTCTCTGCCCTCTTCTCATCTTTATTTCTTTCTATTTAAGGCTAAAATTATGTGTTTGTAGAAAATAATCGTACACGTATCAAGTATCACGAGTATGTAACTTTAAGTACCCATACTAAGCAGTAGTGTACACATAAACATGTTTGTAAACACCATTATTCTTTGGTAAAGTAATTATACGTACAAACGACAACGAAAGCCATACGAGAATAGAACAATTGAAATAACTTGGCGAGGTATTTTTAAAAAAAACGCTTAACACATAAAGGGCGACCTTTGAAAGTAATATGAATATTACGTCTTGGTTAAAAAAAGATCGCATATAAAGAGATTTTCCATGTTGGAAAATTTTTTCAAAAAAACACCATACACCTGTGTACTACTTTTTTTTGCCACAAAAATTTTAAAATGAGCACAAAAAGTTGAACAATCGAGTTATTTTTTTGCGTGATTTTTTCTTTTCTTATAAAGAGAAAACAAACTTTAGATAAAAAAATTCGAGCATAGTGTTTTTAAAAATTTGCCTAATTTAACCTGCTTTAGGATCCATAATCTGTAAAAAAAAAAAAGAATGGTCTCATTCTGGAGGAAATCTCCGAAATTAAGCTAAACGACTCTTTCCGCAGGAAACCTCCTACTGTGCCCTGCATACATACAAATTTATGATTTTCCAACTTTCTGATATGCTTCTCTCAAGGTATACTGTACTCATTATACGCCAAGTCACATTATGGAGATGATTAAGTCGCATACATTAGAACAAACACTCTGAAAAAACATGGTTTATAGGCAGTCGGAGGTTTCCTCCGGGAAGAGTTATTTCGTCTAATTTTTGAGGAATTTGAGCAAAAATTACATCGTCGGAGATTTCTTCCAGAATGGATCTATTCGCTTTTTACGTATTCATGTCTGGAGGTTAATCTCCAGGATGAGTCCTCAGGCCGGGTTTTAATTACATTCAAATCTGTAGCATATCACAACTGTAACTGTATCGTCATCATCATCTTCACATGAACCAAGTCACATCGCAACTGTTTTATGACTGGTAAATGCCCCCCCCCCCAATGTTGCAGGGTCCGTCAAATCAGATATAACTGAACACAGTAAAAATTGACTAGTGACAACGTCTGAAAAGTCAAAACCTCTAAAAGGATACATCAATGCCCCTATTAAGTCTACACAGCAGATTTAAACTTCCCAACTCAATTTTAAGGGAAGATAGGGGAGGAACCGCTCTTTTTCAAGGTCAAAAAGAGGGAGGGGAACCCCTCATATCTCTCCTCCTAATTGACCTAAGAGGGTGATTTTTGGAAATTTTATAAGAACAAGTTTTGCAATTTTAGCTTCTCAACAATCCCTCCCCTAAATTGGGGCATAATTGAATTTTGACCCGAGGTCATCTTCATTCCAAAATATCAAATGGGCCGCCAATCGAAGCCTATTCCTCAAATTTGATCCATTTCAGTCAGTATCGAGGGGGAGGGGGAGAGAGAGAAACAAAATGTCTGGCGTGGCCAAAAATCGTTGTAATGGTTTTCTAGGAGCTCAAAATGGGTTCTGTTGATATCCCGTTCCTCCTCACCCACCGCAGATCGATATGCTGTAATAATAGGAAACCTTTGGGAGATGTTGCTGGGTGATCGTCACCCGAACTCTTGTCTCACAATTGGCGCATAGAAGAAAAATTTTAAAACTAGGATAAACTTTTTTTTGATTTGTATTTATGTCAAAAAAACTGCTGAACGCAATTCGGTGCGGTCCAATCGAATGATCTATTAAAATAGTAGATTTTCAATCGGGAGAAAATGTTTACTAATTTATGTCCGCACGAAAAAATAGCTGAACACAACTGAAAACAGTTCAAATAAGTGCTCCATAGCAAAAAAAAATTCAAAAAAAGGATAAAAAATTTTTAATTTCTGTTCACTCGAAACAAAGAGTCAAACGCAATTCAGAATCGTCCAAAATATGTGGTCCGTGAAAAAAGAAAGATATTTTGCATAGATTTCTCAAAATGCACATCAATAATTTTCGTGACATTTTTATTTAATTTTATCCGTTCAACATTGGAATAAATTTTCTAAAAAAATTAATAAATAAATATAAAGACTCTGAAAATGGTGTACAAATTTTCGAATTCATTCAAAAGCACTAAAATTAAGATCCTCATAAATTTTAATCCAAAAACATATCAACCCTATCCCGAGAACCACCACGTTTTAATGAAGTTTAACATAAAACTCAGCTCTCTAAATATTGCGCGAAAAATATCAAAAATATATCACATAACTTCCCTCTTTGAAGCCCATTAACCCATTAGACGTCTTTAGATAAATTTTCAGAATTATTCTATGCAATTTAGAGCCCAAAGGTACCACCGGGTGGGGGGAGGGGAGGCAGAGGAGAAGGAGATCTGAAAATCAACCTCTTAGCTCAATTAGAAGAGGAAATATGGGGGTTCCCCTTTTTAAAATTGAAAAAAGGCTGTCCTCCCATCTCCCCTCCAAAATGAGCTGGGAAATTAAAATTTAATATGTAAATCTAAGTAAGGAGGTCACAGACGTGCATTTTGGTAAAGTTGACTATTCAGCTCTATTACACCCCTTCACAGCCCCCAAAATGTAGTTTTTTGGTAGGTTTTTCTTATATTTCAGATTTATTCCCCACAAAATAACTCCCCTCCAAATTGAGCTGCGAAGTGGAAACTTTGTACGTAGATTTAGTAGGAGTTTTGGATGTGTCTAATTGGAGTCTTGACTTTTCAGCCACATTAACCCCCAAGCCCCACCCTTATCACTGATTAGGTTCCAATTCAAATAATTAAAATGTTTTACGAAAATGTTGATAGATTGGAATGATGTAAATTCACTTAGTTTACAATATTGTAATTATTATTAAAAAGTAACTTTAGTAACCTTTTTAAGCAAATAGTAATAAAAAGCAACTAACGTATGAAAGAACAACTAAGTTATTTAAAAAGTGACCCTGTTAACATGCCTTGCGGTGTTACAAAATTTGTTGACTCAAATGACTGACTTTGTATGACCTTATAGCATCGCTTTTTTGATATATTCAGCCCCTCCCCCTGCGGTGTTACAAAATTTGTTGACTCAAATGTCATTAATTTTTTTAATTAAATTTTAGTATATACACTTCTAAATAAAAAAAAACATTAGTTAATAATTTATAATAACATTAATTTGTCAAATTGACTTTGTATGACCTTTTAGCATCGTTTTTTTGATATATTCAGCCCCTCCCCCAAAATGCACACTAACTGAAAATTTTGCGTTAATTCATTCTCAACTTCCCATTAAAATTTTTTTTTAATTTAAATCACTTATCAAGGGTGAATAGGATTTTTTTCCAATTTTCGAAAAATGCATGACTTTGCAGAACCCTTATACATCCTGTTTTAACTTTTAGATCGCATGGATTTTCCTTTGCGATTATACAAATAAGCTACTCAAAAGAAAATGTACAATTTTTACAAAGGGTTTTCTTTGAAGACCCAAAATCATAATTTTGTTCTGACGATTGCCTTTCTAAGCCCCATCATTTTTTTTTACATACCAATTTTTTGAATTTTAAACCAAAGCTGAAGTACCAGTATTCGCCTTATACAATAAAGAATACACCTTACAATCATTTTTTTTGCCATACACATAAACGGTCACTAATACTACATGTACTGCTGAAGGTCGGAATTCACGGTATGTGTGCATGATTGCCGCATGTTTTTTTTTTTTTTTTTTTTTTTTTTGTATTACCGCGTAAACTGTTATATGTATTATAGGTAAAGTATAATATACACTATATAGTGGTGCCATTCTAGTTACGATACTTGTTTCGAATTCTCTAGCTATACGTACTGTACGTTTACTTCCTTCTTTTGTCTTTTCTTACTCGAATGGTATAAGTACCTATAGGCATCAAGTACCTACATTACATACTCGTACACTAGCACTCTACACACATCCACCTGCTATATGCCTTCGGTCTATGTATAGTATTCTTTTTATATGTACCTAGTACCTACGTACGTGTTTTTTAATTCCTATAATCCGCGCGCCATACATACGTAGACGTACTGTACGTACCTAAGTACGAATAGGTCTATAGGCACACACTACACAGATACCTATAAGTGTATTTTTCAAACGGCGTGTACGTAGAAGTACGACGACGCGACACGACGATGAGATGGTGTACGCAAAAAAGAACAAAAAAAAAAAAAAAAAAAAAAAAAAAAAAAAAAAAAAAAAAAAAA
>FIZR01006587.1:0-12213 GCA_900060175.1 Ferrisia virgata
GCAACTCTGGATTTTTTTCAATTTTTTAGGTTAAATTTTATCATTTTTCTTAAAACTTGAATTTCCAGCTCACTCTCAGATTTTTCATTTTTTAGTCAAAATTTCTTATTTTTATTCAAAATTTACAATTTTTTAAAACCCTAGTAACACCTCAAATTTCTAGCGCAGTTCTGGATTTCTCAATTTTTAACTCACTTTTATAAATTCTAAAAATTTATTTGTTTTCAGAAGAAAAAATATGTCATTTTCTCATAATTTTTTGTAAAGTAAATTTTTATAAATTTTCTATATTTTCTTCAAAATTTTTGAACTTTTGTATCCAAGTTGTATCATTTTCATATACTTTTAATGGAAATTCATTGGTCAATTCCTCCATCGAGTGGCTCAAATGGAAACAATTATTGCACTTTTGCCCCTCAGCACGCCGTTCCCCACATGTAAGGCCTCTATCAAATGCACATACCGAATTTCTACTTCCTGGTACAATTTAGTGGGGAGATAGGGGAGGAACGGCTCTTTCTCAAGGTCAAAAAGGGAGGAATCCCTCATATCTTCCCTCCTACTGGACGTAGAAGGTTGATTTTTAGATACATTATACCACTTTGGATCCTCTATCGAGTGGCTCAAATGGAAACAATTATTGCACTTTTGCCCCTCAGCACGCCGTTCCCCAAATTCGGGTACATCTGAATTTCGACCCAAAGTCATCCCTACTCATATGTATCTAATTGATCGTCAATCTGCGCCGATGGATCGAATTGATGTGATTTTGGTAAATATCGAGCAGAATAAAAGATTTAAGTGTTTGCGTGGGGGCGGAGGGGCAGGCCGAAAAAAACAGATTTTAAGAGCAGTGAGGAGGAGCAATGAAACTGGAAAGTTTAAACCCCTAAAAGGCACATCTAAGGGAAAATTTCTTAAAAAGAAATAACACAATGATACTTGAGCAAAGCAGGGGCGAAAATTTCAAGAAATATCTGAAAGGAGCCGTTCAGGAAAGGTGTTTTAGTGCATCTTTGACCTCAAACTCCATACACTCTATTTTACTACACGTTGAAATAGAATTATTTCAAACAGGCTTCGAAATTGATTTTTGTAAGATTTCGGGGAGGGGGAGGGGCTATAGTTCTCTAGCCACCCTTCCTTGGGTGCATTAACGGTATTAATGAATTCATTATTCTCTTTCAGTTGGTTCAGAAATGAATTAAAGCTACGAGTATTAGATATTTCTACCGATAATTTATCAATTCGATAATGTACTAAAGACCCACAAAAAAAATTATCAATTCACAGATTACCAAAATAATATAAAAATATAATTAAAATAGTAATTCCAAAAAAAATTATATCTAGCTCATATTACGAGTAATAGGGTCGAAAATTCACGTTCCTCATCCCTCTTCACGTTTAAAATGTCTATCATTACTAAACTTTCAATAAGAGCTTATCTCTGTTCATATACTCTCAATTCACGATACCACTGAGTCAAGGTTAATGTACTATCACTGAATCTAAGCGATTCAAGTCGGTATAAAGGCAAAAGAAAAATTTTCAAAGCACGAAAAAAAATATGATATAAATCAAAAGGTGCTTCCTAGAAAGAATTGTTGCAGCTGGAATTAATGTGCCATCTGTCGGTATACTTTGAAACTGAGAGATACTTCATACATTAAATAGTACACATTTTGCCTGAGAAGATTACGCTACTCACTACATTAAGAGCTGAATCATATTTCCAACAAGTTATCATCTTCTATTATAGATAGCATCTTACCTTCGATTTGAGCCTTTCTACAACAGTACATATTATTCAACAATTTTCAATACTTTTAAAAAATTGAAAATAAAAAATCTTGAAAAGTAAAAACGACAATAAATATTAAATTTCAAATGAATAAGTCATTTATACATATTTTTTTCATTTTTCTCGCTTGATTTTGCCGTTTTTCCCCCATCTTTCAGCATCGTGGATCGGTAGTTATGTAGTTGCCAAAATTTACTTTTAGATGTAGCTCGTTTAATCATCTCAACGTCTTCATTCGCCAACAGATTACGCTTCCTACAACATTCCTATATCATCAAGTGTGGATAGGGGGAGTGGTGTTGGAAAGTCAGCAGCAGTGAGCATCCCCGTTCGGAGGCCTTTTTCAATATTTTAAATAAATTTTTTTAATAGTCTAATCTTTGATTTTAGAAGAGAAGTGTTATACATGAAAATATCAAACTTTATTTATCTCAAAGCCTTTTCTCGAGTTCTATTTCCTAATTAAGTATCAATACTCTCCAATTTCTATGCCTTATCTTCGACATGACTTTAAATTTTGATCAATTAATCGGTACAAATTTGAAGGTTTTTTTGCATGAAAAGTTCCGCGCGAGCCCTAACACCCTTGAGCTGTAAACTTTCCAAATAATACATAAGTTGACCAAATTTGACCAAAAATACAAAGTAATTTCGTTCAAAAAATTTTCGTTCTTAGTTTACGAAGGAGCCCAGTCCGATGCTCATGTTGAGGAAAATTTAAAATTACGCTAGAATGTTTGGTCGAGTGGTGTAAAAACGCAAGGGTATGGTTTGGGGACAACTCCTTCAGAGCAATTTTTCCTACAAAAAATTCATTCTCAGATGCGAAAAAAACAATAAAATTTGGCATTTTGTGTTCGGAAACATATCAAAATAATCAGTTTCCGACCCTTTACCATATGAATTTTACGAAAGATTCGCTCTCGTTTTGCTTGTGCTGTAGATTTTCTGATTTAAAAAATTCTCAACCCCAACAGTGCTCAAAATTTTATTCAAGATACGGAAAGAGATGCTTCTCTCGACAAAATTCAATAGTATATTCGGAAACGATCATTTATTCAATAACAAAAAGCAAAATACATCATAAACGACCAGTATCGTAATCACAAATAGCTCAAAGGAGAGGGTTTCCAATTTTATATTTACTATTGGTGATAGCGGGGTCGGGGGGCAGGGGGATTTACAAAATTTAACTAGATGGTAGGCTCGAGCGAAATTTCGAAACAAAGGGCTATTTTACTAACAAAAAGAGCATTTTCAAGTTTTACGAAAAAAAAATTAGCATAGATGTTGAAATTTTTTAATTTTTTTCGCCTTAAGAAAGGGTTTAGAACTACCTTCTCTTCTCTCCAGGACTACGCAATTTTAAATGACTAGGTTAGGTATTCGTATTCGTGAAACACCATGTTCGAGGAGTTGGTGTTATTTAATAAATTCTTGAAAAGCAAGAAAAAATTAGAATGGCACATTTTTATAGAATTTTGGCATGTTATAATTTCTTTCCTGGATTGTTTGAAAATTACAAAAAAAAAAAAAATGCAATTGTCCTTTTTCGTTGAAGCTGCGCCTTGAAATAAGCACTGATCCAGTCTTGTAGCTAAAATCATGTTAATTTGGGGGGGGGGGGTAATAGAATTGGAGTAGAAAATTTCATAATTGTAGTTGGTACTTTTTATATCTTCTACCCTCCCTTTCTCTTCATAAAAAAGTTCATGTTTTATTGCTAAGCATTGTCTTCTCGTGATTTTTTTTTTTTAATATTCGAATAAATTCATTTTTTATACCAATACTGAATTTTCTGATAAGGAGGGAAGGGTTTAAAGGGAAAAAAAGGGCCTCGAAATTGCTACCTAAGCCCTGGGCCTCCATATTCTTAATCTGGGCCTGTGTTTATCATTTAATTCATCTCCCTTTAACACATATTTTCGAACAAATCATTGACGAAATAATAGATATTAGTTATGTGGATTGGGGTGGGGAAAGGGTCTGGCTCAGGTATATATTCCTCCAGATGTATTGTTCATATATGATTCTGAATGTTCATATGAATTCTGTTACCGTGATCCCATTCTAGAAAAAAAGATTGGAAAACATGGCAATAGAAACCTTTTTAAGAAACTTTTAATTACCAAAAAATCCCAAACTTTAATTATATTGAATGCTTACAAAGTTGAGAGTTTTAAATACACCAGACAACTCTGAAACCATTCCTGATGAACCATCACAAATCTCCAAAATCCTCTGTCTAATAAAAGAACTCAAGTTAACAAATCAGATCAGATTTAGATCCCCTTTCCACTACATACGCCCAGTATAAAAAAAAAAAAAAAAAAAATGTTCACTTTTAGATTTAAATTCCATCGAAATTTGATGAATCTGTTTCGTTGTCGTTCCTTTCTATACTCAATCCAGTAACGTGTTTTTTTTTTTGCAACTCAAGTATCAAGGACGATTGATCGAAGCCAGGACAAAATTTTGGGAAAATATGATGTTTTGATCACTAGAAAGGCATTTTTTGAAGTTTTATGGAAAAAATGAAGATTTTTGAAGATTTTGGTTTTAAATGTAGGGGTTTTTTCGCATTGTTATAATTCTGAGTCTAATGAGAGGAAGATTTAAAGTTTGAACCGATAAAAACGCTTAGGAAGAAGGCAGTGGATCGTTTCATTTTTCTTCGATTCGTTCTTGCCTGAAATTCCATTTGCTCCTTCTACAAAAATTACTCGTCACTGGGTATTATTTCTTCAATCAAATCCATTGGTAATTTAGATGTATTCTGTCCCTTTCTTATCGCACACTTCAGCACCTACAAATTACTATAAAACCTGAGCACAGTGAACACCTACCCAGGTACCTTAATCGAAAAAAGATGTACTCCTTACGGTACCTGCACAAGTAAAAAAAAACTTCATCGTTCAGAAACGTATTAATGCAACATGTTTGAACCGAAAGCTTGGCAACAATGTAGATTTGTAACGTGACATAAAATGTACCAGATTATTAAAATATGCTGCAAAAGTTGCGCCTCAGTTTAATATTCACCCAAGTCGACGACATGATGTATAACATTCATTAACTTCGCCGTCTTCTTAATGCGAATTCGCTTGCGTACTTTTAAACTATTTACGACTTTAATTTTTCTCTTCCATTTCGTATTGTGTTTCGAATAATTCCAAGCGTACAACACACCAACCAAGTCGAACCAATTCGCCGCTCATATAAATACGTAACCTAGTAAAATTATTATTGATGAAAATTATTACCGCTAATTTTCTTCATATTCTTGGCGAGATTTTTTTTCATACTTTTTCTGGATCTCCCGTTTCTACACCCTTATTCAGCTTTCTCATCGCTCGTATTTTTCGCCTTTTTAATAAGTTTCATGAATCATACTCGTTGTAAAAGTTTTCATATATTTCACGACGTGTCGCCTTTATACGTACACGAGTATTAAGTAGCACGACTGCAATTCTCTTTTTGCTTCAACGATGGTGCGGTGGTGATGATGATGATGATGATGATGACGATGTTTTTCCTTCTCTTATTCACAACTGTAGGTACTTTGATAAGCGAACAGGATGATCTTCGCTGGCTATACATATATGTATCATTATTGCTGGTATGTAAGTACCTAGGCTTACTAATGTTGACGAAAAAGTATTAATAATTATTTTGAACATAACTCAGATCTTCTTGGCGTTCTTTTTGAGAAACCAACCAAAGCATCGTATTGTATCAAATAAAAAAATGCTTCTTTTCATCACACATAACTTGAACAGAACAAAATAAATTTTGGATCACCCTATATTTACCCATAATCTCATTTTTTGATCGTAGCCACCTACATACTATTGGCGAGAAGAATCGAAAAAAAAATTAAAATATATTACGATGCATTCGAATAAACACACCGTTAACGTATAAGTACACCTCGGTATTCCACAGAAGAATTTTTTTCGCACTTGGAAAATTAATTCCACACGTACCGAAGTACGAATACTTGCAGTATGTACATATACGACTGGCACAACGTGCATACCGCACATACTTCACTATTCAGTCCACTGACTGGTTAATTTAGAACGAATTGTAGAAGGCAAAAAGAAAAAAAAAAAACCTTCACCAGAAAAAAAACCTTTACGTCGATTCATTTAAGTGCAGAAGAAAAACTAAGTACCAGAAAATAATCTTCAAAATACATTGAATGAATTATTCAGCAGTTGTTTCTTCCTTTTTACCAGACTAAAATAAAAACTTAATGCTGCCTTTGAGATGCGTTCTACTGTGTATCAAGCGATAAGCTTCTGCAATGAAATACATCTTTCTATTTTTATTATTTACCCAGTCAACCGTGCATTATCGGTGGCGGGTTAAATGTTTCATAGAATTAAAATATTTTATTTTCCGCTACATCGTATGTTGCACGTTACGAATATCATATTGTAATATTGTCCTTTCCTCTCACAATTCTCGATATAAATGAGTTATTTTATTTCGTCATTTTTTAAAAACTCAAAAAAATGAAAAAAATCATAAAGAAACGAAACGCTGGGAAATTAAATAAAAGCAGAATGAACAAATAAACATAAAAAAATTATTGTCGCAATTCAGAAATTTAATTCGTTATACAGAAATCTAGACATCAATGGAATTTATTCTATCGTGGAAATTTTTTTTAATATGAGTATATTTCCATGATTAATAGAAGCGTTCGTGTACTCTTATTTGCTAATTTTTTTGTGTAAAATTTTCCTACAGATTGTGAAGTTAGCAAGTCACGAACAAGAGCACGAATTCTAGAGCTCGCTTTCGTTTTACTGGGACACCATTACTTCAAGAAAAGAAATCTCGTTCCTTTGTGTCCTCAATGAAATTTCCCAATTCATGGGCAAGAATTATAACTATAAGCCCCCTTACATATCTCCCAAATGTCGTTCAGTAGACTTCAGCCTTTCTATCCAGCCCCCAGACATCCACAATGACCCTCAAGCTTCCTTACATAGCGCTCAGACGCCCTTAATGGCCCCAAACACCAATCAGACGCTCTAGCCCTCAAGCCTCTTTATACGTATAGCGTACAGACGTTCTTAATAGCCTCCAAGCCCCCTTATAAGCCCCCAGATGCCCGTAATAGCCCCTAATCATAGCCTTAAGACAGCCTATATCGATATAGTTCTAAGATGCCCTTATAGCCTTCGAGCCTTCTTATGTAGCACTGAGAAGCCGTTAGTAGCACTATTTATATTGCCTCCAATCGACCTCAATAGCTCCCAGCTCTGCTATATAGCACCATAGCGCTAAGAAATTCTTATTTGCAATCAAATGTTCTAAACTGCCCCTTCCCTTGAGATCCCTTATATAGCCCTGTAGCCTTCAGCTACACTTAATAGCCCCCAAAGCCCTCTCAAATCTCCATCAATTGACTTTAGTAGCCCCCAAGTCATCATATGGATATTCCTATCTCTATTCTCAGTCTTAGTACAAGTCCTATTCCTGTTCATATTCCTAATCCTAGTCCTATTCCAAGTCCAAGTCCTAGTCCTATTCCTATTCGTATTTCTAATCCAATTCCATTCGATTTCATTCTACTTCATTCCATCCCTTTTCCTATTCCTAGTTGTACGTAGACCTAGTCTTAGTTCTATTCCTATTCTTATTCCTGGTCCCATTCCTAGTCCTATTCTTGTAACTGTTCCTATTCCTATTCCAAGCCATAGTCCTATTCCATTGCAATTCTGTTCCAACTCTATTCAATTATAATTCTATTCCAGTTTCAGTACATTCCAATTCCATTCCATTTTAAAGATGCTCTGAACAGCCTTTGTGAGCATAGTTAGCATATTATATGTAAAATGTGTATAGTTTTTATGCATAGGATTAAGATGTATAGTGTTAAACACCGTTTCCCAAACTTCCATTCATCTAAACAATTCTTTCACAAAACAACGTTAACTACCCTTAAATCGACCCCAATTGGTCATCCTGTTTTTAACATTTCTTACAAATACGACAATGTAAATTAGTTCCATGTACTAGGCTCGTAGATTAATAAATACTAAGACTAGTTCTCGTGTTTGTTTTTCCACACTCGACCCAAAGTCTCTCGCAGCCTCGCGTCTTAATAGTGCGGACCTGCGAAGCCCGGTATTGCGGACTGGCATGTCTTAATAGTGCGCTTTCCGCGACTGCCAACCGGTATTGTTAGCCCACGCACCCTAATAGTAAGGACGCTCGCGATATCAGGGACCTCCTGGAATTTATTATCACGGAGCCTCGTTATACCGACCCAGAAGTCATTATTGGCCACCCAAGATCTTTTATATCGCCACCAAATGACGCCCTGAATAGCCCTTAATCTCCCTTACACCACCTCTAGACACTCATATTCGCCCCAAAGCCCCCTTCAGTAATGTACAAACAGTCTTGATTGCCTCCATGACCCTTTATCTCGCCTCCAGATACACTTAATAACAACCAAACTACCCTTAAAGCGCCCCAGGCACCCTTAATTACCCTTGAACCTTCTACATAGTCCCCAGACCCTCTAAATGTCCCCCGAAGCCCTCGCTCAGACACTCTTAATAGCCCTCAAACTCCGTTATATCACCGCTAAGCTCCTTTATACAGCCCCCCAACACCCGTAATACCGTTCTTATATAACGCTCAGAAAGCATGAATTGCCTCCAAACCCCCTTATATTACCCTTAGATGCACTCGCTTCCAAGTTCCCTTAAATCACCCCTATGCGCCCTTAATAGCCCTCGCCAGTCCTATTATCACTTCAAACCCATTTATATCATCCTCCGACGCCCTTAATGGCCCTCAAGCTCCCTTATATAGCGCGCTCATAGATGCGCTTAATGGCCTTTAAGAATTTTCAATGATTTTCAAAGTTTTGCTTTATTATTTTGGGTAAATTATCACCTAGTTTCCATTTTTTCTTGATATTCGTTCAACTTTTTGTATTTTTTTACTCATGCCTGCCTAATTTTTACAGAATTCTTGATGATTTTTTTCATATTTCAGGTAAGGCAATTTTTTCCTATTTTTTGAAACATTTTTTGTGATTTATTTACCCTTTTTTACCGTTTTGACGACTTTTTTTTTCAATTTACATTCATTTTTAAACATTTTTTCATAAATTTTCTGCACTTTTCAAATATTTTTACCAAATTTTCGATGACTTTTCATATTTTGAGTCAATTTTTAGCAATTTTTATAAGACACTTTCGTAATGGCATCTTCAATTCTGTACAATATAGACGGCTCGCTAGGGTCACTTCTACCTGCGCGCATAAATTTTGATTTTAAAATATAATTTGCGTTAGTTAAGTTGTTTGCTAAAAACAAAAATGAGGTCAATCTTATCGCATTCGAGCGCCAGTACTCGGGTACGATAATGGGACAAAACGAAACAGTGAAATTATTACGAATTACTAGAAAATGAAAAGAATTAAAGATTGTCCGCTTCATCCACTCACCACCAATTAAACCACTGAACTGCGCGAATCCGTGTGATTAATTCAAAATTCCGGAAAATGCATTTTTGGGCCACAGTAATCTTCGTTTTCAGAAATTTTCACCCGTCACCGGTACCATTAATATTCGTTATCTAATCACCTCCCTCCCCCCTTCAAGCAGGCTTAATTTTAGGAACTTTCTCCAACTACCTCGTCCTCATTTCCTGGTTACATCAATAATTTTTTTAAATCGTGTCGTACCAAATATAGTAGTCTTTAATACATTTCTTAAATTCAGAATGATCAGCTCAAATTTCATGCAGCTTTTGCATCGCATCCCAGGAAGTACATACAAGAAACATTGCGGTACGCCGCTCCTGTAATAAATTTTTTTTGAATTTCAAACAGGCGTTACCATTTACCCAGCATACAATATTTAATAACCATAGTCTTGGTGACTTCGCGTGGTCTTCGTTTTCGAAAACGCGCACAATTTTCACTTCTCCGATCGAGTACGTACTCTTTAAAATCATCATCCGTTCGCCATTTAATGGCAAAAGGCTAGTATCTTTAGAAAATCGTTTTCTTGTAACAAGCACGCTGGGAATGATGCCAATGCATCCGATGTTTAATTACTTTTCGCGGTAAGCTTTTGTAGTTTTGAAACAGCAACTACGTTGTAAAAGCTGCTCGTTGCCTCTCACTCTGTTTCTCGTATATCTTACAAATAGTCGTTAAGTGCCGAGTAGACTATCCATTGAAAATATTTTCGTCCATACTCGATGAAATTTAACCGATACGGTGCGGTACGGGCACAGAGGGCGCGGTACAGATAGAAGGAAGTACTCGTGAATTCGTTGTCGTAGTAGTCGTCGTCGTCAGCTTTCGTGATAGGAAGTGTATACCATATATACAGAGTATCGTTATGGTACCGGATTCTGGATTGGAAAAAAAATATTCCTCTTTGCCAAGTTTATACGAAAGCTTTAGCATACGCACTCTACCATCGTTTAGTTTATAGGTCCACATAAACAGGTAGATAGGTAGGTAGGTAGGTATATGATGCATTTTCTGTACATTCTAAAAGCCAGCTACAACGTTCAACGCTCTCACTCTACGTATACATTGGCCCTGGAAGAGCGAATAGAACAATAATTTCACGATGCAGGAGCGGTGTTAACGATTCGGTAATTATAAAATAATGGATTTTACTCGTACATGTTATATTTTGTTTAATTAATACGATGAAACAAACGACAACGTACGAGCTATTTCAGTTGGAACATCTTCGGCGAGCGTTATACGATATGCGGTAGTATCTTCTACACACCATATATTTTACATCCCACTTTACTATTAAGGGGTTAATTTTTCACCCTTTGCTGACCCGAGCCCATTTTCTTTAAACGCGATATTACGCATAAAGCTACATGGAATTAAAATTCCAGCCAAGAAATCATGCGCCATCATGGTCATTTATGTAAGTACGAGGGGGCGAAAAAAAATCTCTTCGTTTGCGGGCGAGCGAATTACACGCCGCGTTACGGCCGCAAAAAGCCAACAAACGACCAAAGGATACCGAATAAAATTACACGCAAAGGTACATGTAGCCATTAATAGAGCATAAATCAGCGCACACAGTTCTTCATACCGAACTACATTCGTATACTATTGTACCTTTGTAATAAATATTAGCGCCGGTACGGGAATTGGAGGATAGCCTTTGGTATCGCTAGCTCTCTACGCTGTGCTCTGTGCTGCTGACGACGACGACAACGACTACGACTACGACTACGACTATTTTACTAAAGCGTATGTATTTCGTAGACTGTAGGTAGGTGTAGCTGTAGGTACCTGAAATAATAGATACACGCACACACCCTCGTAGTAATAGTCTCTCCTTTGGTGGTGGTGGTGGTGGTGGTGATGACGACGACGACCAACAGCAACAACAACAACAACAACAACGGAAGAACGACATGGAGAGGAACACAACACAGTGGTATGCGTACTTCGATATGAGGTCCTCTATATGTACCTAGACCTACGTATTTTCTGCTCGCAAAATCAGCCCTCTTCGTTCGAATACTTTTTAATAGTGGACCACGACGCGACAGCGACCCTCTCTCTTGGGCTGAGTTCTCCGCATTTCTCTATCTTGATCACGCTGATATTTTGCGGGCTTCTGTTTTATAACTCTTGAACTCGTCGTATCAATATTTAATTAATCCTCCTCTCGTTCGTGTATTTACGAATATACGAGCTAGCGCATAGTAGCATTAGTATTGTAGCCAGGTAGATAGATAACTTTACCCTACGCTCTAAGGTTCCTCATAATACATATCCAGCAGTTTTTAATTATAATACCGAAACGACCGACGACGATAACACCAACGATGACCAGCCAACATCCAGCTACTAATTGGAATATTACATATATTCGAAGAAACCCAAACGTCCTGGTAAATAATTTATAATACGTGTCCATTTCCTACCACCCGATCCGAAATCAATTGGAGTGTACGAGTGAATTTTTCGCAACTCTTTTTTCACCTACGTTACATATACGACGAAAAAATCGTAAATCATTAAATCGAGTATGATTAAATTTTCCACGATAACAATAAGGTATCTATACTATCTATAGATTTATATTTATCTACCTGTGCGCGAATCTTTACCCCTTTACACAGCAATAACGAATATACTCTAAATTAATGCAACGAAATTCCCAATCCATTCAAATCATCTACGTTTCATAAAATTTGCCTAATTAATATAAATACCTACCCTTTTTGAAATAGAAACTTGTAAATAATTATCTCTCGAGGGAGCTTTTTTCTAAAATATGTAGGTATGTAAGTATGAAACGTAACGAAAAAAAAAAAAAAAAAAAAAGTAAAAAATGAACTCGAACTTTGTTCTTTTTTTTTTTTTTTCTTTTCCAAA